>PVIY010029845.1:0-31602 GCA_004026745.1 Myrmecophaga tridactyla | reverse complement strand
ATCATTAGCAACACAAATCCTAACTGACTTTCCTCTGAATTCAAAGGAATTCAGATTTAGATATACAATGCCAGCTCTCTGCCATCGAAGGAGAAGGGCAGAGTTTCACTTTTGCCTAGAATGTCACTTTCCCCACTTAAGCAAAAACAGATGGTTACTTCTAATTTAACTAAAACATTAGAAGAAAAGATAATAAATTTGAATGTTCATATCTCTTAGCCTTCTCTTTGAGTCCCATCTATGTGCTGATAAATCCGTTTTTCTTTGTATCTCCAGAAAAGACTTACCTACTCTGAAGTCCAGATTCTTTATATCCTTCTGCCTCTATCACATCTCCACTTTGATCTCTAAAGAAAAGATGTTGGTATGGACACTACTCTTATCAGAAAGTGTTTTCAAGTCTTTAAACTTTTTTCGCAGTCCCAATGTAACCAAGTTTATGCATTTGTCAAAACATAATGAAGCTGAATAGTATGCCATGGTATGGATGTACCACAGTTTAACCATTCACCTATTGGAGGGCATCAAACTTTCTGTAAACATTTGTGTACAGATTTTTATGTGAACATAATTTTCCATTTCTTTAGCATAAATGTCCAGGAGTGATTACTGGGTTGTATGAAAATTGCACGTTTAATTCTGTAAGAACCTGCCATACTCTTTTCCATAATGGCTGTACAATTTTACATTCCCATCAGCAATGAATAAGTGATCTTGTTTCTCCACATCCTGACCAACATTTGGTGTTGCCACAATTTTATTATTTTATTCATTCTGACAGGTGTGTAATGATATCTCGTGGCTTAAATTTGCTTTTCCCTAGTGGCTAATGATGTTGAACATTTTTTCACATGTGATACACATGATCCCTGTATTATTTTTACAACTGCATGTGAATCTATAGTTACATTAAAATAAAATATATATTAAGGGAAAAATGAAAAGCAAAAAAATGTACACAGAGTATATCAATTCTCCTCATTTAGTTCACATAAATCAAGAATCCGAGGGATATTCCATTGGGCTAAACACTGAACATCTTCGATCCAAACTGCAAACACTCTAACTGAGGTCAGAGCATGCCCAAGTAGCTCACATCCCTGAATAACTAGACTAATCTCTTTTCCCTCTGCTATGCACTGAAATAAAAGATAACAAAACCTGAATCTGTATTTCCATTGTTGTTATTAAATAAATACTATTTTGGTAAATACAATTATTTTAACCCCTCCTCCTAGAATGATCTCAAGGAATGTACTAAAAAGCTTGCATTTCCTTTAAATATTTACATAGTACTTTAGGTACATTTTGCATCAAAAGATAAAAGCCTGTAAACATACTTAACTGTTGTTCATGATATGAATGCTTAAATTTTTAGTGAAGTGTATTTATGTCTGCAATTTTCTTTCAAAGCCAACAAAAATTAAGACATTAATGATCAGATGGAGAGCTGGATAGATGGATAGATTCATGCAGATGGGATGTACTTTCAGAGAGCAGAGGTCCCCTCTCTAGTGGCCCCTGCCATTGTGTTGATATTGTTGACTCATTTTTACTTTTTAATTTCATATTTTTTCATAGGTAATACATTCATATGGTTCAAAGATACATACTATAATGTAAAGAACAATACTTCGAAGCAACACCCCCAACCACCCTGTCTTTCCCACCTCTACCACCTATAGTTAACTAGTTACTAGTTTATTTTGTGTCATTATTTGTATGAGTTTGTGTGAATCTAAATATGTATATATATAGATGTGTGCTTATTTCCCCATCTTTATTACATGTAAGGCAGCATGCTGTAATGTGTTGTCCACATTGGGTCTTTTTCTTAAAAACATTTCCATGAAATCATTCCATATCAGATCATCCTCATTTTTTTTTTGTATGCTGTATGGCAGGAGTCACATTTCATTCTTTTTCCATGTGAGTATCCCGTTATTGTAGCACCATTTGGAGTTTTGTTTGCTTTTTCTTTCTTTCTTTGCTTGTCTTTTGGGAAGTGCATGGGCCGGGAATCGAACCCAGGTCTCCTGCATGGCAGGTGAGAATTCTACCTCTGAACTACCCTTGCACCCCCCCATCCTCATTTACTTTTTATGTTTACATAGCTGTCTATTTTATAGCTGTACCATAGTTTATTCAACCATTTCCCGTGGATGGACATTTGAGTTTCCAGTCTTTTGCTATTTATAAACAATGCTGGAATGAATAACTTTTGTACATAGATTATTTCAAACATGTGCAGGAGAAGTATTTTAAAACTTTTTATTGTGATAACATACATACACTTTAATCATTTTCAAATGTACAATTCAGTGGTATTAATTAATATGCAATGTTATGCTACCATCACCACCATCCATTACCTAAACTTTTTTCATTAATCGATAACTCACTGTGCAGGGGGATTTTTAAGATAATTTTCAAGAAATGGTATTGCCGAATCAAAATTGCATAAATGTTATACTCACTCCATGAAAATAATTTAGAAGTTTTCCTTTTTTCCTGCTGTGTTCTTGAAATAGTATTGGAATTATCTGTTCTGTCCAGTTTTGATAGAATTCCCTTGTGAAACCATTTAGCTTGGTACTTTATTTGGAGTTGGTTCTTTTAAAAAGTTATTTCTTTTGTGGGAATCGATCTGTTTAAATGTTTAATTTATTCTGAATTGGGCTTTTGGTTAATGATATTTTCCTAGAAATGTATGCATTTTGTCCAGATTTTTACATTTTATTTTCATGGAGTTATCCAGTATAGTCTGTGAGGATTTTGTATGGGTGTATTTTGCTTCTATGGTTATTTTTCCCTTGTCATTTTTCATCTTATGTATTCGTCTTCTTCTTTTCCTTGATTATACTAGCCAGTGGCTTGTTTCATAGACTTTTAAAAAAGAACATCTGGGCAACTCGTTTTTTTCTTTCTCTTTTTCTTTTTTTCGCATGGCCAGGCACCGGGAACTCATTTCTTTTCAATCTTTCTTTTTTACTGATATGAGTATTTAAGTCTATGAATTTTCCTCTGAGCATTGCCTTTGCTGAATCCCACAGGTTTTGAAATGGAGTGTTTTCATTATCATTATTTTCTAAAACTTCTGCAGCTTTGTTTTCTTTTCACCATTTGACCCAAGAATGAAGGGAGTTTTAAAATTTCCAGATGGAAGAGTACGTTTGTTTTCTGATTTTAATATTAATTTTTAGTTGTATTGCCTTGATATCACAGAATGTTATCTATATTATTTCTCCTTTTTGGAATGTATTGAAGTTTTCTTTGGGGCCTAATATATAGTCAGTTTTCATGAATGTTTCATTGACACTTGCAAGAAAGCTATACAAAGTTCAATCTATCTATCAGATCTACCTTTTTGGTTATATGTCTTAGGTCTTCTCTATTAATTTCTTCTCTTAGTTTTCATCCAGTTAATCTTTTGGAACTGAAGGAGGTGAATTAAAGTCCCCCCAAATTGTTATGTTTCTGTTTATTTCTTCTCGTATTTTCTGGAATTTCTGCTTTATATCATCTGATGCTGGGGAAAAAAAACTCTCAGGTAGAGAAGAAGAGAAGTCTGGCATTTGTGATAGGAAGCGGTCAGCAAGTCAGGAACTGTACATAACTGCAGGTGAGCCAAAAGGATATGAAGCAGTCTGCGCCATACCTTCACGTGGGGCCAAAACGTCAACCCATTCCCTAACTTCATGTCTCTAAAACCTCAATAATCAACTCCATCTGAAATGCAAAGTGCAAAGTGTTCCATTTAATCACCAGCCATGACTTTAGCTTTCTAGCAGTGGGAAGTCCAAATCTGCAACATTAGTGCCTACCTGTCCTAATTTTCCATGTCATTACCAATACATCCAATATTGAGGTGTGGGCATCATTGAGCCTCAAGGGACTTCAGGCACGTCACACTATATACCTTTTCTTTCTAAGAGGGGTAGTTGCTTACGGATGCATCTGGCATTTAGAGGGACAACTCTTAGAGGATAACGCCACTGTAGCTGGCAGTTGATACCACACCCTGGAACAGGTAGAGCAAGCATTTTGTTCTTTTATCCACGGTAGTTTGTGAATGAAATGTCTGGTCAAGTTCTTTGATCAAAATCCATGTAATTTATGTATCAGGGAACCAAAACCAATTCCCTTGCCATGCACACCTGGTATTGGGGTCAGCAGAGACCACTTGTGTCAGTTTGCAAGGTGCCAGAATCGATATAGCAGAACTAAAACAGGTTTTAAAATGGTAATTTAATAAGTTATAAGTTTACACCTCTAATGTCCAAACTTAGGCATCCAGGGAAAGATACCTTAATTCAAGAAAGACCAAAGTATCTGGAACACCTCTGTCAACTGGGAAGGCATGCTGTTCCCTTCTGGTCCCTTGCTCCTGGGTTCCATTGCTTTCAGCCTGTTCCTATGAGGATTCCTCACTTTACTTCTTCGGGGCTGGCTTTCATCTCTTGGCCTCCCTTGGCTCTCTTGGCTTGCTTAACATCTCTTGGCAATGTCTACTGGGCTCCAAGCATCTCTAAACATCTGGGTCTCTATTCTCCAAATGTCAGCACCTGTGTGAGCTCTGCTCTGAAGTGTCTGTCGACTCTGGGGTTTCTGGCTCTCTCCAAAGTTTCCTCTTTTAAAGGATTCCAGTAAACTAATCAAGCCCCACTGGAATGGGTAAAGTAACATCTCCATCTAATCAAAGGTCATACCCACAATTGAGCATGCCACATCTCTGCAGATATAATTTAATCAAAAGATTCCAACCTACAGTTGAATCAAGATTAAAAGAAATGGTTGCCCCTACAAGATTAAATCAGGATTAAAATATGGCTTTTCTGGGTACCTAATATTTTCAAATCAGCATACCACTCTACCCTGAGGCATCCTCCAACCCAGGATTTTTGTGACTGTTCTGGAAGTTGAGTGCAATTCTCCTTCCCCGTTCTGAGCTCTTTGACCAAATGGAGAAACAACATAATCACTTAAAATTATCTGTTGAACTTCATTTCCACCCACACAAAAAACTCTTCCAGTCTCAAAGCATAGGTCTACTAAAGTAGAGGGTTAAAGTTTTACTCCATGAATTTATAATTACTTGACAGGGGATGGAGTATATTAAATGAGAAATTTTAATCCCTACCCCTTGGATTATTTTCCCTTGTGTTCCCTTACTGTGCAAACACAAAAAGGATGTAGTGTTGTTGTAAACTTTTATTTTTATTAAGCCTCTTCAATAAATCAGTGACAATGTGGATGATGATTAATACTTGACTGCAGGGACTCTACTGATTTATGTTGGGGAAGATACAGCATCACACACGTGCATGCACACATACTCACATACACACACAAACACACTGGTAATGCATAGGTGTATTCCCAAAACCTGTTGTACACCTAGCAAAAGCATCCCTTTTTTAATGTCATCATGGGAAAGTCCAGAGGTAGGGCAGGGTCTGGGCACAGGCCTCCAGCTCCACTTCTTGATTCCTTTGGTTCCGTCATCCTCCATGTGTTGGTTTTCATGGTCAGGCTCTTAGCAAGATGGCTGCAGCAGTTCCAGGGGTCATATCCAGACCTAAAAATTTCCACAGGGAAAAAGGATTCTGATCACTCCATCTACTTCTTAGCAGAGAGGAAACATCTTTCATAAGTTCCATAGCATACTTTCCCCATTTCCCCGGCCCTGGCTGGATCATGTTCCCATTGTGTTGGTCTTTTGTTTTCATTCCCTGGCAAGGAGAATGGTAGAATCAAGGTTAGCTTGGACTAATCAATGGGCGCAGGAGTGGGTGCTGAAATGAAATATTTGTAACCACATAGAGAAGATAAATGCTAACTGTGCCAAGATGGGGTCATTCTAAAACCACTGGGAAGGATTAAATAGTCACTTTCATGGTATGGGTCACTAATATGGAAATAATTGCTGTCTAGTCTATTCCATGGGACCAGTATATGTGTGTGTGTGTGTGTGTGTGTGTGTGTGTGTGTGTGTGTGTGTGTGCGTGTATCTTGGAGGGAAGGGGAGAGGTCACTTAATAGCGAGGATAATATCCACTATCCAAAGATGCTTTCACCATCTAAATTGACTTAAGAGATATTATCCAGGGTGTGGGAAGTGAGATGTAGTATTAGTATCTATTCCTTAATATACGAGTCACATAGAGAAGGAGTGATAGACACTTAGGTGTTTTAATTCACTGTGCTGGAAGCCAGCTGTGATTCTGTTTTCTGGGTTATCTAACGCAAACCTGGACCAGATGTTAGCCTGTGACAAAATGACATTGACAGGCTATAAGCCCACTGGCATTAATGTAGGGGGAGAAAGTTAAAACTTCTAGAAATGAGAATGCTGCATTGACTCTACCAGGAGCATACCATCTATTCACTCCTAACTGTGCCCCCCAAAGAAACTAAAAAGTCTGTCTTGTAATCCTTGCCTGGAATTGATGGGTGAGGGAAGCATCTGAACCTTTCATAAGCCCTTTTACTGGCTGTTCTCTCTAGACTGAGGATGCCAGTGAGAAGAAACTGTCATTAAAATGGGGTCCCTGATTGGCCAGTGTTGAAGGAAGACATCTGGAATGACTGAGATTACTGGAATAACTGAGTACAGTGGTGCCAGTTAATCCCAGCAGCAAAATGGGTATGATTACCATAACAGATATCTGGGGAATCACCTGACAAGGCTGAAATCTCTGGCTATGGATAATCAACCTTTGAGTTCCCAGGAATGAAATCTGCAGACAGTCCACCAAAGACTTAGCTGATCTGGATAACCAAAAAGATTCTTAGATCTGGCCAACTGAGGTTCCCAGCATTTGAGTAACCACACTAGCCTAATGTCTAGAGGAATAACTCACAATTCCAAGGCATGAGTAATTACGCAGACCTAGAGCATCATGAATGGAGAAGTGGCACCAATTCCACTCTTAAGAGTGTGCACTTTTGTTGTTTTTGATGATGTTCAGCCTCATGGCATCCCCCACTAAGGTTGAGAATGCCCTCAGACAGGGTCATTTGGATTTCCTTTTAGAACCCACCAGATATCCAAGTCCCCAAACCCCTCTCCAGTTGTAGTGTTCCTCATCTGGTAACTATCAGGACTACCCCCAGGTTCCGTTGCTTCCTCTAACCTCTGTGCTCCAGTGCATAGTGCCATGGAAAACACTAATCATCTTCCGGAGCAGCTAGAAGGAAAAATCTGAGAGGATGGTATGGTAGCCCATGACAAACTCTGGAATTTGTCCTGTAACTACTGTTGAAGAGTGCTTTGAAAACTATAGTTTTTTTTCTTTCTTTGCTTTGTATATATGTTATATTATTACAATAAAAAAGTTTTTAAAAAAAGGAAAAAATCATTTAACAAGAAAAACATTCAACCAAAACCTAAAAAATCAGAATGAATTAATTTACAATAAAATAGTCAACCTAAAATATCAGCCCTTTTGTTTAGGGCCAAGGAAAACAATAATTCCAGTTTAAACAGCAGAATTGTACAATTGATATTTTTGCCTATATTTGATGGCACAGAAACATAAAAGTCATACAACTTCCATTGAGAGCCTTCTCCTCCAGAATAGAGTTCATATAATTGCTTCTTAGGCTTTTAAAAATCACATTATTTTTTAAATATATCCGCAACTACTCTGATAATGAGAACACTTTTAAAACAATTCTTATAGAAAAATATCTTAAAATAATTTTGTGGTATGTTAGATTGCTTAAAGAAACTTAGCAAAGATGAGAAGTAATGTACAAGAATTATAGTCCCTTGTTTATAGCAACCGCCCAAATAAGATATTTTCCCTAATTATCCTGCTTCCTGTAATTTTTTAGCAAAGATGAATTACAAGTAGCAGCAGAATGCTCCATTTTTTGGTATTCAGTCGTAGCTGTCAACTAATGTGTTTCAAATTTTGTTTTCAGTAATCACAAACATATTCAAAAAAACACATTAAAAAAACCCCACTAACCGAAGTTATACAGCTCTTTTATAAACTATAACTTTTTCACACTAACATGCCAAAACTCACACCTAAGTTCAACTTCTTAAATGATAATAAAAGAATATTTTCAAGTCTGAATTTTGGCCCTGATTAGATATTTCTGTGCTTAGAGTATACTTGAGGAAACTTTAAGGATATATGGGCACAAAAGCCTGAAATAAGTAACTATCTCTTTCTCCTTAATTTGACATTAAATGTAATAGACTTTTTAGGAAAAGAGTCAATCTACCAGTCATAAAGACACTTTTAAAAAGATTGCTTGAGGTGATAAGCCTTAATGTAGCCTCAGGAAAACATCAGAGAAAAGCTCCAAAAAGAGCAGAAACAATGGAGACAGCTTCTGCTTACAGGTGATGACAGCACCTTAAAAGTTCCCCGAATCAGCACTAAGGAACACAACTCTCTGGATTTATTACATTCAAGGCACCGTTATTACGAATATTTAAATTCCGCTCAGCGAACAGCAAAGTGAAATGCTCTGATTGATTTTCTCATCTCTAACTCCGGAGTCTTAATTCATGTGCCAAGTTCAGACAGATTCTCTTTCTCACATTCCCTGCAACTGTTCAAAACCATGCCACATCTGAGGGTGCTTCATATTTGAAGCGTGCTTTCTCTCTTTTCTCGTGCAGTTTTTCACTCTAGTTTCTGTTTGCCATTTTTTTAATATAAAAATATCATGTTATTATTTTCCTCCAGCTTCTTACTCAATCTTTCTATTGCTTACAATTCATTCCATGCCCTTGACCTCTATTCACCTCCTACTCTCATTTGGAAGACCTGCCACCCCTTTGGACCATTCTTGTACAGTTTATCCTAAATGTTTAAATTTCGTGCTGTTTTTTTGTTTTACGGATACAATAACCTCTTAAATATTTTTGATGATTTTTAAGTTCTTTTCTGCTTCGTGAATCATCTGTTTCCTTAGGAGTACGTTTTTCGTTTTATCTTATGCTTTTTTGTTCATATTGCCGGCTTTCAGCAAACTATTATTTTTAGCCTCCCGTTTATATTAAAAAGTTTTATAAAACGGAAATACTGCTTGGCAAGTCTGCGTGAGTGGGGGGGGGGCTGGTCGCTTTTGCTCGAGGGTGGGTGAGCTGGAAGCCAGTCATCCTGTCGCGCGCGAGGGTGGCGGGAAGGGGGCGCACAAAGTTAGCGGTGCTCTAAATATGTACCTGCAGGCGGACGTTGAGAATCACGGAGGCCAGGACATAGAAGTAGGGGAAGTTTACGCGCAGCCGCCAGGCCAGGTCGAAGAAAGTGACCAGTGTGCGCGTGAGCCCCTTGCAGAAGGCGCCGTACGAGCCGCGGGTCGTCGCCGAGCGCGAGAGTAGCCCCGAAAAGGTTGCTGACACCATGAGTCTGATGTCGCTTCCCATACAGTAACCAGAGCTCAAGGCTGCCAGCAAGCTCCGCAGACCCACCAGCCAACGGACACAGGTTCGGACGCGGGGATTTATCGAAGGCAGAAGACTGACTGGGAGGCTGCGGATCCGAGCGGTGCTTCTGGGTGGGCGCTTCTCTTTGCTCTGCAGGACTCTGGCCCGGGCGATCGCTGGTGCCCCGCCCTTTCTGTGTCCTGAGGCAGCTTCTCCTGGCTCCCCATTACCGATCCTGAGGGGCGGGGCTGAGCGAGGAGGGAGGGGCAGAGCTGAGCGGGGAGAGAGGGGTGGAGCTGAGCGGAGGGAGGGGCGGTGCTGAGCGGAGGGAGGGGCGGAGCTGAGCTGGGAGGGAGGGGCGGGGCTGAGCAGGGAGGGACGAAGGGCCCGGGGGCGGGGCGGGACGTGGGACGCAGCAGGGAGCGTCCTCCCTCTGCGGTGGTTTTTCGTTGTTATTATTTATTTAACCCGAGCAAAACGAAGTTGCTCTAAATGTTCATAAATTTACTTCCTTAGCATGATCTTGAGCAGTTTAGAAACATGAATCCATTTCTTGTTGCGTCAGATCCCTTTAGGAATCTTGTCAATCGTCAATTCTGAGCTAGTACAGATATACAAAACCCAGCAGTTTTCTCAGCTTGCATATGTGCATTCTGTTCTAATGATTCAAGCGATTTATTTGTGCTTGTTTTTTATCTTTAGCATTCTTCTCATTGGAAAAGTCATGCAAATATGTGTTTAGAAATTTTCAGTAGAACAAAAATGTAAAACGATGGAAAGAAAATTCCCCGGGTAGCTTCATATTTCCCACCCCATCCCTGCCATGAACTACTATTATATTTACTATATATAATTCCAGATATTATATGTTGATATATTACTCTTTACTGTGTCAACTATTATTATACACCTACCTCACTTTCTTTGATGACCAATGTATATGTTACCCTTAGATCAAGATTTATGTTACCTAATGATGTTCAATAATTTATACAACCAGTCCCCAATTGATGGGAATTCTGTATTCAGTATTTCCTAAGCCAAAAATTGTTGAAGTGAGCATCATTGTACAAATGAGTTTTCAAGTGTAAGAAGACTATGAACAATGTGGTCTCATTTGATTTATAAAACAGTTATATATATATATATATGTATGTATATTTAAGGTTTGAGATTAAAAAACTTTTACCAATACCTATGGTCAATCGAAAGAGTTTAGAAACCAATACTTTATAAACATTAGGTATTAATCTTGAATTCTTTCTTTTTATTGCCAACATTATAGGCAATAATTATGTCTCAATGTTCTTCTAATTTGCATTCTTTTCATTATCAGTGCTGTTGAGCAACTTTTCCAAATTTCTTTAGTTTTCAGTATTGTTTTTCTGATGGCTTGTAAAACTTTAAAATATAATAAACATATATTAGGAGAAAAATAAAATCCCTAGGATCACAACCCCTAGAAAGAAAGACTATTAGCAGATTGGCATATGTTTTAATCATATTTGCATATGTTAACGAGCACAGAAATATATACATATAAACATACGAATCATAAAACAAAAGTGGAATCATACAAACCTACTGCCTTCACAATTGCTTTTAAACATAATGACGTTGCTTGCACATCTTTCCATGTTGACACTTTATTAGCTGTGTAGCATTCCTTATGGATGACCAATAATTTGATCTGCTGATGAATATTTAGATGGTCTAATTTTTCACAATCCTAAACAATGCTGAGATTAATATCCTTGTTGTGAGGCCATAAACCAGAGAAGCTATAAAATTCCTAGTTAAGGCAAAAAAAAAAACTCTTCCCTGTAGGTGCATCTTAAAGTGATATGTTTATGATCTAGCAAATCCCGCTCTGTACCTTCCTTGTTCTTACCCCATATAACCCCCTGTAATCTCCTGAGTATCAGGGAGCTACTAGTGCAACCAGCAAAGACCAGCTTCCTGGTTTGTAAATTCCCCAGTAAACTGTTACTATTTGGCTATATGGAGGGGCTTGTTCATTTTTTGGTCTTAAGTGGCCATTGAATTTATGCAGAACCTATTCTGTAGGGTCACAGCCAGATAATTGGCCACCCTGCCAGGAAACTGAAAAACAAACGCTGAAGGAAATGGGAATCCGCGGAGCAAATCCCAGGGTGGCCAACTTCCAGTATTGTGAAGGGTGATAGCCTCCTTTTTTTTTTAGAACAGTTTGGCCTAATGCATGAGAACAGGGACAGCCCAAGATGCCAGTCAGAGTTAATATCCTAAAGGGGAACCTGGTGGACAAATGGAACTCCCAAAGAAAAGAAGCGATTGCAGTCACATGTGGCTGTTGTTATGGGCAATTAGATAAACTACTGAAGCCCAGTTAAAAGCAGAAACTGAAGGAAGGAGATTAGAAGCGGCTTTAATTCTAGAAAAGGTTATTAGGTTAGCATGTTCCAATAAAGCTAATGAATTAGCAAAAATGGTACAAACCCAAGAGGGACAATTAGAAGTAATGGCAGGTAGAGTTGCAAAAATGCATGGAAGGAGGATGCTGCTGCAGGTCCAAGTAGTTATTCAGTGTGATGGCTGGCATCTGAAGGTGTGGGATCCCTGGGAGAATGCAGAAGAGTGAGAATGGGAGGAGGAAGTTGAAATTGAAGAGGAGCCTAAACAATCAAGGCTGTTAAAGACTTCAAAAATGAAAGCATGCACTAGGTTTGCCTTCCTGGAACAACCAGGGATGCTGATAAACCTCAGGAAGAGATCCCTGCTCAGAAGCAACCAGTAGTGAGGCAGTATACCCCCGCAGAATTAGTAGAATTAACAGAAAAGTTTAAACAGAATGGCCACTTGTTTACTAAGATTATAGGACATGGGGGACATGGTCTTATGCCTTCAGGCGTGGAAATAGCAAAAATGGCTAGCATCATTACACATGCCTCTCTTTGGCAGCGTCTTTACCAGGCATGGTGAAGACCAGATGGTATTCAAAATGTATTAATATGGTACATTTTAGATGCAAAATTAGCCTGGCCAGGCCCTTGATCTTGAGGCTTGCTCCCGTGAAGTTTATTTATGTAGCAGAGAAGCTAAGCCTACCTGTAGTTATGCCTAAGAGTTACTTCCAGAGGACCTCTTTTGGTGTTCAGATGTAGCTTCTCTCTCGCTCTCTCTCTAAGCCCAACTCTGCAAGTAAAATCATTACTCTCCCCACTATGTGAGACATGACATCCAGGGATGAAAGTCTCCCTGGCAACATGGGATAAGACTCCCAGGGATAAGTCTGGCCCTGGCACCATGGGATCAATAATGCCTTCCTGACCAAAAGAGGGAAAAGAATTGTAATAAATAAGGTATCAGTGGCCAAAAGAGTTCAAAAAGCATTGAGAGCCTACTCTGGAGGCTGCTCTTATGCAAGCTTCAGTTTGATATTGCTATTTATCATGGTTTGCCAAACCCCAACCAAAACCATTCCTGCCAACCCTAAAGAACACCTAGGACTTTATTTGAGATTCTATAAAGATCCCATGCACTAAGATTACTTCCCAGAAACCTACAACCTCCAGATGGGTTCCTAGGCCAGATAAGTCCTGAAGCCCAAAGGGGTCAGCCTCTCTAAAACATCAACTAGTTTCATCCCCCTATCCCATATTATCAACAGCCCTTCCCAATATGAAAAAGTTAGAATGGGCAAAGCCCAAATACCCTTAAAGAATGGGAGAAAGATCAAAGGAGAATGTGGAGTTATAACTGAGAAGATAGAATTTAACAAATGATAAAGACTGCTGAATCATTATATTGATATTTCTTTTAGTCTCCAGTGTCTTAGAGCAGCTAGAAGGAAAAACCTAAGATTGTGGAACTGTAACTTATACCAAACTCTGAAATCTGTTCTGTAAGTAATTGTTGCAGTGTGCTTTGAAATTTATTGCTTTTTTGTATATATGCTATTTTTTTCACAATAAAAAATGAAAAAAATTGACCTGTACTAATGAGGGGGATGTGCTATCCACAATAGGCTAATGGTCATCTATGGAAGAATTAGAAGATATAGTCGGAGAAATAGGAATGGCGCATGCAGCATATGCTGAACACTTTTGTCGACCTGATGATGAACTATTCACCACTGGTATGAAGGATAAAATTCTCCAAACCATGCTTCCAGCCTGTAATGGGACATTAATAGCTATTCTGTGCCCACCAATGGCCAAGCCATTCATTAGGTGGCACAGACAATAGCAGACTTAGGTGAGGCAGAAAGAATACGGTGACAAGGGGTAAGGAAAGTAACCAAAGAGACCCCCAAGGGAAGGGGCAGAGGGGGCCTGTACATGTAACCTGTAAAGAATTATGGGCTGATTTAATTGTTGCAGGCACCCCAGTAGAAAAAATAAATAAACAACCTAATGCTACATTAGTTGGATTCTGGCAAAAAAATTGCCAAAAGATAAAAGGTCTCAGCCTCTGCCTACATCTGAATCTATGCCACTAGTTATCACTCCCTCAGCACCCTCTGAGGAGAGTAAGTCTGGTAAAATGGGGTAGATACCCTCTACCCCCGAAAACTAGGAGTGGGGCCACAGTTGTCTGCAAATACGGGTGACAGCAGGCAATCGGAGGTCTCAAGTAGAACTATTATCCACTGGTCAATAAACCATTTACATGTTGTAGCACTTATTGATACTGGAGCAGAGTGCACACTCATCTGTGGGAATCCCTGCCCCTAAAGGTGATAGATGAATATGGGGGGAAATGCATATGAATAGTGCAGACTACCCTAGCATTACAAATCGGGCTCCTCATTCCCTGAAAGTATATTTTGTGTATTTCTCCCATTCCTGAATATATATTAGGGGCAGATGTGTTACAAGACCCAGACCTTACCACCATCACTGGTGAATTTTGCCTTCACATCTGTACAAAGAAATCAACTATATGGGGTGCTGCTCTTTGGTCCCCAGTGTACCTGCCCCTATCCAGGAGAGTCACCTATACCAAGCAATATTGCCTCCTAGATGGACATGCTGAAGTCAGTGAAATATTATAAGAACTGGCCAGAGTGAGGATCATACAACCAGCACAGAGTGCATTTAATAGTCCTGAAGAGCCAGTGAAAAGAACAGATGATGATTGGAGAATGACAATTGATTACCGATAATTAAATAAGGTTATTCCTCCTATTCACGCCACAGTGCCAAATATTGCAATGCTTCTCAATTACTTTTTGGCCCAGTTAGGAGAGTTCCATTATGTATTTGACTTAGCTAATGCCTTTTGCAGTATCTCACTAACTGAAGATAGCCAAAATCAATTTGCATTTATTTGGGGAGGGTGGCAGTCAACTTTCTAGGTTTTGCCACAAGAGTACCTGCATAGCCTCACCATCTGGAATGGTGGCAGCTGATCTAGCAAGATAGGAAAAGCCACCAAATGTTGCCGTCTCACTACATTGATGATATGTTTACTTCTGATGGTTCTACATCTCTAGAAACAGAGGCCCCACCATTATAACACCTCTTAACAAGTTGAGGATGGTTCATCAACAATGCCAAGATCCAGATAGTCTATAAAATTTCTAGGAGTGATTTGGCTGAGTAAGAAAAAAGCCATTCTGGAAGCAGTCATGGATAAGGTACAAATGTCTCCAACTCCCTGCCCTGTAAAGGAACTCCAAGCTTTTATAGATTTATTAAATTACTGCAAACCCTTTTTATCCCACATAGCTCAAATACTTTGATCATTATATAGATTGGTTAAAAAAAAAAAAGAGGGGGTGTTCAGTGGCATTGGGACACAGAGGTCGAGCAAATATTCTAATAAGTAAAAATAGCTGTAAAATAGATCCTGTCTCAAGGTACTTTAATAGCAGGGTAAGCCTGTGAATTGGATGTTGCCAGCTACCCAGAAGGGTGGGGCTTGTGGGAAGAACAAAATGGGAAGTGAGTACCACTTGGGTTCTGGTCCCAGTTATGGAAAAGAAAAGAACAATGATATAGTCCTATTGAAAACCAACTGTTAGCAGTATATCTAACTCTTATGGAAGTTGAGCCTTTAACAGTGGATGGGTCAATGACACATATAATCAACCCAAAAGTCCTTGTGTAGCAGCTACAAAATGGCATGCTTATTTGCAACAATGGAGTTCTCCTCATACTGGCCCACTTTCTGGGGAGTTACAAACGTTATTGGGGCTAGTCACTTATGTAGGGGATCCAAACTCCCCTACATCGTGCCAGCAATAAAGAAAGTAGCATCAAAAATGGAAGGAGTACATACGTACATGGAACCTTGAGTAGGGCATGAGATTTTGTTTGTTTGTCCAGGGTGATGCCCTGATAAATCCCAGAGTGATTTGAACAGTGAATAAAAAAGTATTTGCAAAGTCCCCTTGGGGGAATGGTGAGAAAGGGGGAAAATTCAACTTCCCCAAGTTGAATTCTTGATATTCTCACAAGCAGTGGGGACAACCAAAGCAATAGGCTGAGCCCCCAATCTTGGGGTTTGTTCATATGAAACTTAACCGCACAAAGGATAGGTCAAGTCTACTTAAAATTAAGCCTAAGAGTCACCCCCAAGAGAACCTCTTTTGTTGCTCAGATGTGGCCTCTCTCTCCAGCCAACACAGCAAGCAGACTCACCACCCTCCCCTGTCTACGTGGGACATGACTACCGGGGGTGTGGATCTTCCTGGCAACGTGGGACAGAAATCCTAGAATGAGCTGAGACTCAGCATCAAGGGACTGAGAAAAACCCTAGAATGAGCTGAGACTCAGCATCAAGGGATTGAGAAAACCTTCTTGACCAAAAGGGGGAGGAGCGAAATGAGACAAAAAGTGTTAATGGCTGAGAGATTCCAAACAGAGTCGAGAGGTTATCCTGGAGATTATTCTTATGCATTAAACAGATACCATCTTATTAGTCAAGATGTAATGGAGAGGCTGAAGGGAACAGCCTGAAAATGTAGAACTGTGTTCCAGTAGCCATGTTTCTTGAGAATGATTGTATAATGATATAGCTTTCACAATGTGACTGTGTGATTGTGAAAACCTTGTGTCTGATGCTCCTTTTATCTACCTTATCCACAGATGAGTAAAACAAATGGAATAAAAATAAATAATAGGGGGAAAATATTAAAATAAATTTAGATTGAAATGCTTGTGATCAATGAAAGGAAAGAGTAAGGGGTATGGTATGCATTTTTTTCTGTTGTCTTTTTATTTCTTTTTCTGAATTGATGCAAATGTTCTAAGAAATGATCATGATGATGAATATACAACTATGTGATGATATTATGAATTACTGATTATATATGTAGAATGGAATGATCATAATAAAAAAATTAAAAAAAAATAAATCTATTTCATTGCCTTTGCATTTCTGAAGAAAGGTACCTCCCAAAAGCTTGGCAAAAATTCAGATAAACAAAAACTCTTGAGAAAAAAAAAAGGAGAGTGTAGGGGCCCTGATGGAGGATTTCTGGTATATTGATGGTTCCTGCAGAGAACCTTACCTTCATAGCACACAATAGCAGTTAAATAAATACAGATACCATATGGATAGATGAAAGAGAATGTCACAGCAGCCAATGGGCTGAGTTACAAGCTGTCTGGATAGTTATAGCCCACAAACCTATGCAAATCTGTGCACTGACACCTTGGCTATATATTGTTGTCTGACTCTGGATGGAACAGTGGCAACCAGAGAACTGGACCATAATCACAAAGACATATGGGGTAAAACCCTGTGGGAAGATATGTGGATTTGAGAACAAAACTTTGATGCCAAAATAATATATCTGGCATGTTCCAGCCCATACTTCATGCATCCCTCTGGAAAATTTGGAAGCTGACATCTTTGCTAAAATAAGGTGGGTTGAAGAAAACTATGACCAAGCAAATTGACTACACCATAAATTTGGATACAAGCATCCTGTGCTGGCTTGAAACTGTTATGTACCCCCAGAAAACCCATGTTTTTTTTAATCCAATCTTGTGGGGGAGACCTATAGCTTAGGGTGGGAAATTTTGGTTGGATTATTTCCATGGAGATGTGACCCCTGACAGAAATACTACAGGTGCTAAGCAAGGACTCACAGAAATAGCCAGAACTGGAGAGAGTCGAGGAAAGCTAAGAAATGAAATCCAGAGTTTGCCCTGGAAAAGCTCAGTGAGGGCCCATAGACACTTGGAGAGAAAGCCGCTGGAATCAGGATCTGAAAACAATGAAGCAGGAGCAAGGACCTCGGATGCCAGCCAGGTGCCTTCCCAACTGACAAAGGTATCCCAGATGCCAACTGCCATTCCTCCCAGAAGGTGTACTCTTGTTGGTGCCTTAATTTGGACATTTTCATGTCCTTAGAATTGTAACATGCAACTTAATAAATCCCCTTTGTAAAAGCCAATCCACTTCTGGTATATTGCATTCCAGCAGCTTTAGCAAACAGAGACAGGTCCTAAGACTGTATGGGAATTATGTAAAATATCACATCTCCCTTTGAAATATAGCAATGTGTATATAGCCTGTGAGTCCTATCTAACATGTGCTTGAAAGAGATTTCCACTACCCCATAATATAGGGCAGATACTACAGGGAACGTAGGCTGGGCAGTACTGGCAAATGGACTATATAGGACCCCTTCCTTGTCAGATAGACAAAAGTACACACTAACCTGTGTAGATACTGCTTCAGGTGTTATGCAGGCTTTTTGGATGTTGACTAACAAATCAACCTTCAACAATATGAGGACTTGAGAAACTTTCCTATATGAATTGGTACCTGCAACACATTAAGGCACCCATTTTACAGGTCACCAAGTCCAAAATTGGGTACTAGGAAACGAAATTGCCTAGCATGTTCATTTGCCATACATTCCCCAGGCCAATGGCCTGATAGAGAGGAAGAACTGTATTTTTAAACACCAGCTGCAGTAGTTATCTCTAAACCATTCATTGCATGGGTAGGTACCTTGTTTGCAGGAAGCAATTAAGTCAATAAATAGTGCTCTGAGGATTGGACAAACCTTGGCCTATGAGAGTTTCAGGACCCTGATGTCCACTTGATACTGAACAAAAACAGTGGGTTCTCTTTCCAATGTGCAAAACAGCCAATCTATGATATCAGAGGTTCAAAGAGAGAAAATGTTTATTGCTATATGCAAAGCAGGAGACCAAGTAGCCTGTCAACCCCAAACTCTGTTTTCCTGAGTCTAAGGATTCAGGGTTTTATGGATTTAAACAAGAAGGGTGGGGTGGAATTGTTACCATTACAATAGTAAGTATACACAGGTCTGAGACTAGGCTGTAAGAACCATCACAATAGTATCTGTAAATCAGGTTGAGACTTGACTAGAATGACCATTACAAATAGTAACTGTAAACAAGGGTGAGACTGGTTGAATTTCAGTAATTTCAGGTAATAACTTCTGCCTATTCTACAATGTAGAAAGAAAAAACATCTATATAATGAATCGGTAATCATAATCATTTGTTAATTTTTTATTTCTTGCTTGCAATTCCTCCTTTATGTTTTTGTTCATTCTTCAATCTTGAGGGATATCTGAATAGTAACCATTCTAACTTCTTCATGCTGAAAAGGGGCATCAATGTGGGATAGAGGAATGAAACTGGTTGTCATTCCTGGAGAGACTGGTACCTCTGGGTTTCAGGGTTTAGCTGGCTTAGGAACAATCTGGAGGCTTTAAGTCTCTGAAAAATAAACTTAATAAATAAATTAAAAATTATAGGTTTAAATAAATAACTTTTTATAGATTTTACATAGAACCTAGGTTGTTCCTTAGAGTTTTCAGGAATAATGTTGTCAATATCTGGCTGAGACCTACATTAAAGTAACCTCCCAGAATGATCTCCTGACTCTATTTGAGGTCTCTTAGTCACTAAAACTTTATTTCTTTTCCTGCTTTAGATCACAAATCCATTGCTAATCCCACAGTATCAGGGGAATTACCCCTGGAAGTCATGTCCCACATTGGGGGGGGGCAGTTAGTGAGTTTATTTGCAGAGTTTGGCTTAGAGAAAGAGAGAGACAACATTTAAACAACATGGAGATTTGCAGGGGGGTGACTCTTAGGTATTATGTACTATTAGGTAGGGCTCATATGCTTTAAAGTAAATTAGGAGCCCCTATTCCTTGACAGAAAAGTAGAAATTCCCAGTTGGGGAAGTTTAATAGTTCCACATTTCTTTTCCCAGTCCCTCAAGGGATCTTGCAAATACATTTTCATTTTATGCCCAAAACACTCTGAAATGCAACAAGATAATACATCAGCTTTTACAGAATACTAAGATCTCATTCCCCATTCTAGGTTCCATGTCAAATAAAGCTGAATTAGGTTGTTTAAGTAAACTGACAAGATAGGTTAAATTAGATAGTGTGCTACAGAAAATTTAAATTTTGGACAAAATAAATATCTCTTCCTTTGGTCTCACACAGAAGTTAAAGTTTTAAAATACAGACAATATTGCCCTTTCCCCAATATTCTGATTTACCTTAATCCTAACCAGATCAGCTTCATTCATATCTCTAATTGAAGTCTCATCACTTTTTCAGCTTTTTTAACAGTAGCTAAATGGAGTAATGCAGACTTTCAGAAGTGGAGGACTCTAACTCTGGGTCTCAGGTGTCACACAGGTACCCATAGTTCCAAGGAACTACCAAGTTATACACAAAGAACACAGCACTCAGAATTTAGAAATAATAGTTAAAGGTCAGGAATAAATGTTATTGCTGTCAGAGCTTACAGTCTAGGCCATAATTTTCCTATAACCATTTTCTAAATGAAGCTATATTTGATTCTGATATGACATAGAATATTTGTCTTCTAGACAGAATACTCAGGCAGTGAAGAAAAGCTTTTTATAACCTTTCATTAGGAGCAGACCAACAATCTGCATTATTTTAAACTATGGATTTTTTTTTTTGCTTAGGCAGGCTCCAGGAATCGAACCCAGGTCTCCAGCATGGCAGGCAAGAATTCTGCCACTGAGCCACCATTGCACCACCCTGCATTATTTTAACAGCAGGAAAACTAAACAACAGTTTTATATGAATATACAGTTTGACAGACACCAAAAGCTCTTAAAAAATATTATAAACAAACCTATTGATTTTTTGGTCAGTATTGGCTACAACAAACAATTCACTTTCACAACCCTTTTACAATTTTCCATATCCATTCAGGTCTTGTCTTACACATTAAAGCTAGTCATTTACAAAACTACACTCCTTTAGACAAGTTCTTCAACATTTAGGCAGCCTTGACTACGACAAATGAAATTCACTTCCGCAAGTGAATTTTAAGTTACTTTTAAGATCATTTAAGTTACTAAAAAGATCTTTGATATTTTCTTTAAACATCCTATAAAACATAATTTTTAAAAATAATTTGTTAAAATAATAATTTAATTTCATTAAAGTCAAACATATTTATTACCATTTAAAGATCTAATAGATGTAATGCTAGCTTATTTTATCAGTAAACATGTACAAATTAAGGAAGAATCAAAATTTACCCAAGTAGAATAAAATCATATTTGTTTGGTTCAAAAGTCATGATAAAAATAAGAATAGGACTAGATTTTGTCACTGCATTTTTGCAGCTGTTTGCATTTTACTATTGGAAGTTTAAAAATCTCTTTGTTTTCATAATATCCTAAAATTATGAACAACCTCAAAAGTGTCAGACTTTGGAAAATATACAATTGTTAAATGTGTCCCAAACATAAATCCAGGAAAACTTTTCCATAGCTACCAAGGACATTTTTTTTTACTTACTGAAATTTGGCAATTAGATCTTATTCAATTACCCCATCCCAAGGTTATTTATATTTTAATAATGATTTGTTTATTGCAATTACCATTGCAAAGATATTATTGGGAAAAAATTTAATTGGGGAAAAAATTTTAATCGTGGCATTCTCTGAGAACAAACATGGCCTATTCCACAACATATCCTCTGTACCTACCATTTCTAATCTCCAGGCCTAGTAGAAAGAATTCTAAACCAAGCTCACCCCTCCCCCATCTTTCTGTACCTAACACTTCCCCCATAGCTTCCTTAGTTGTTCATTCATATTTGGCCAAGGTCTAAGAGGCCCTGGGGGCCAGAGGTTTGTGATACAGAAAGAATGAGGTCTGGTTTTGCAAGTTTCACACAAGGCTAGTGAGATTTAAAAGACCCCTAAGGTGTCCATACTGTTGATGAGAGATCTCTTGCCCTACTTTAATTGTTCCCAGTTATTAGATCTATTTTGCCTAAAGCTTTGTCTTTGGAAAATTCCAGGAGGCAGTTTCTTTCCAATCCAGTAATTGGAAAATTGCAGTAATTGCAGTAATTGCAAAAACTAAGGCTGTGAACTCTGGTGCCTAGAGGGTTTTTTTTCTTTATCTTAGGGACTCCAGGGGTGTGTGTGTGTGCGTGTGTGTATTATATACACGTATATATGTATATGCACTTATTTATTTTTAAGCAATTTGAATTGAGTTCTTTTAAGAGTTTTTGCTTGCTAGTTTGTTATTACCAGCCGGCGGTAGGAAAATATACATTTCACAAACAGACACAAATAGAAGATTAGACACACACAGACACACAAAACCCAGAAACCTAGAAATATAAAACTCACTAACTTGAACCCTCCTTTTTCATCCTTTTCTGGTATGCTTAAATATTAGCCCAATTTGGGTTAAAGGTTGAACCAAGCTTTCTGTTTTCTTTAGGCCTTCTCTATAGATTGGGGTATTATTTTCCCAATTATATAAATCTGATGTAGAGAATGAGGTATGCATATATACAATCTTCTCAAGTCTGCCTGTTTGTCTACTCCTATAGGCACTTGCTGGACAGGTAGAAGTTTTCGCCTGCGGCTTTGTTGCTGGTTTTAGAGAGCAGCCCTGGCCAAATTGAGTATCCTGGCCAATGTGGGAGGGGGAGACCATACCTTTCTCAGGGTCTTTTGCCTCTGATAGAGATATATAGAGGAGGAGTAGGAGGTAGGGGAGCTTCCTCCTTTCCTGATCTATTGGTTCCTTAGTTACAGGGTACATATCGAGCAGATGAAGGAGTTAATAAACATCCCATTAGATCCTCCAGATTTGAATCAGGGAGGGCATAGTAACTGTAAACAAGGGTAAGACTAGTTGAGTTTCAGTAATTTCATGTATTAATGTCCACCTATTCTACAAGATAGAAAATATCTATATAATGACTCAGTAACCATAATCATTTGTTAATTCTTAATTTCCTGGTGACATACTCCATCAGCAAGAAGAATAGAAGTAACATTGTAACAATGTATTCCTCCAATTAAAACAGGGACTCATATTGAGATTGTCAAAAACCATACCCAAAGGCACCCACCAAATTTGGTGGGGTTTACACTGGAAACACCAACCAAGTTGACAGGTATTCTTATTCCTTGAGGACTGGGAAAGGAATTAGTAAGAACTCTGACTCCTAACATATGCAGATAAGGTCCTTTTGCTCTAGTTTATGGACAACATCCTCTATCAATACCAGGGCAGAAGCCACACTCCTATTATAGTTTAATGCACAAGCTCTTTATATAATGTCCTACCTGGTGCCATAGAACTGTAGGGAGCTGTTTCAGTTTGCTAAAGCTGTCACAATGCAATATATCAGGATGGCTTTTACAATGGGAATTTATTAGCTTACAAATGTACAGTTCTAAGGCCATGAAAATGTCTTAATTAGGGCATCAACAGGACAATACCTTCTCTGAAGACTGTTTACCCCGAGCTTGGGCTCCTCTGTCAGACAGCAAGGCACATGGCGAAATCTGCTGGCCCTTCTCTCCTGGGTTTTGTTCTGGCTTCTCTGTCTATGGCTTTTGTCATGGTCAGTTTCATGTGTCAACTTGGCCAGGTGGTGGTACCTGTTTGTCTGGTTAAACAAGTGTTGGCCTGTCTGTTGCTATGAGGACATTTCATAGAATTAAATCATGATCAAGTAAATCTACATCCACAGCTGATTCCACTTGTAATCAGCCAAAGGGGAGTGTCTTCTGTAATGAGATGCTCAATCTGATCACTGGAAGCCTTTTAAAGAGGATTCAGAAGAGACAGGCTCTTCCTGCTTCGACTAGCAAGCCTCTCCTGTGGAGCTTGTCCAGACCCTCCGTCGGAATTATCAGCATCACAGCCTGCCCTGCAGATTTTGGACTCTACGTTCCCATGATCACGTGAGACACTTTTATAAATTTTATATTTATGAATATTTTGTGTTGACCTTGTTTCTCTAGAGAGCCCTAACTAATGCAACTTGGTACCAGGAAAGGTTCTTAAGAAACAGAATCTTAAAAATGGGATTTTATGAATGGTTTTCTACTCTGACTGGACTCAAAGGCATGAAGGACTGTGATTCCTAAAATCAGAATGACTCTGCCAATCCATGGAGTGAGTTGGCAAAAGAGAGAGTCAAAATATCACCATTCGATTCTTCTAATGCTTCGTTTGTACAAACCCAGGCTCTGGGGGATAATGTTTTTGACGCCTTTGCATAGTTTTTGTGGAAATAGGAGGTATAGAGATGTTGGTGGTTGTTGTTAGGTACACTGGATACATTAATGAGTGAAAGAGATGGACTTAAGGCTTCAAATGAGAAGCTTAAGTGCTTTCTGGCAGATGTAAGCATTTCTATGAGTGTCCTGAAGGAAAGTCTTATTTCCTGTAGCTGTAGACTCGAGAGCTCTGAAAATCAGACTCAGAATCTGATTGCTAGAATAGGAACTTTATAATGTAAACTGAAATCTCAGTCTTGCATGGTGTCTGCCGTTAAAGTGAGGACATTGATTGTAAAGGAGTGGGACCCTGAAAAATGGGATGATGACATATGGATTGATAATGATGTCGGGGGTGAAGTTGAAACCCTAGGTCATGGTGAGTCTTCTCTAGATAACCCTGTAATAGTCTGCCCAGAGGACATAGCCATCCCACCTCCACTCTGCCTTGAGGAGTTGGCCACCCAACCTCCACCTGAAGGGATTTGCCCTAGAGTGATTAATCCTATTTCACCAAATGAAATTGCAAATGAATGCCCTGAAACAAATGGCTTGGAAGATATTTCTAATTATTTTCATGACCCACCCCCACCACCTCTCATTTCTTCCAGACCTATAACTACACTAAAGTCTCAACAGGCCCCTAAAAGTGAGGTACAAAGTATCTCACATGAGGAAGTGCGTTATACTCCAAAACAACTGTGTGTTTTCCAATTTATATAGACAGAAATCAGGGGAATATGTGTGGCAATGGATTTTAAGGGTGTGGGATAGTGGTGGGAGGAATATAAGGCTGAATCAGGCTGAATTTATTGATATGGGCCCACTGAGCAGAGATTCTGCATTCAATGTTATAGCTTGAGGGGTTAGAAAGGGCATTAACGGTTTGTTTGGATGGTTGGCTGAAACATGAATCAAGAGATGCCTGACCTTACCTGAGGCTGAAATGCCAGAACTGCCCTGGTAAAATGTAGATGAGGGGATCCAAGGCTTAGAGAGATTGGAACATTAGAGTGGATTTATCATGCAAAGCCTGCTCTTACACCCCAGGAATGTCCGGAGGATGCACCTTTTACCAGAACAGTGAGTAATAAATTTGTGAGACTAGCACCATCATCCCTGAAGAGCTCTGTAGTTGCACTTCTCTGTAGGTCAGATATTACTGTGGGAACTGCTGTCACTGAGCTGGAATCCTTAAACACAGTGGGGACGACAGGATCCCGAGTTGGCAGAAGCCAGGTGGCAGCACTTAACCACCAATGACAGGGTGGACATGCCTATTACAATAGACAGGAAACTCAAAGCAGGAGTCAAAATTATATGACTCACAGAGATTTGTGGCATTGGCTAATAAATCATGGGGTACCTAGAAATGCAATAGAAGGGCAGTCTACTAAATTTGTGTTTGAGCCATATAAACAAAAGAGTTCTAGGTCAAGTAAACAGAAAACTAACCTGAATTACAAAAACACAGAGTTACGGCCTCTTAATCAATTTCCAGACTTGACAGTTTACAGACCCAGAGCCCCTTGAATGAAGGGGAGGCCAGGTCCCTTTGGGGGAGAAACCTGTTACACTGCCACAAATTTATACTGTTAATCTTCCTCCAAGTCTTCCCCAAGGAGACTGACGGCCTTTTACCAGGGTAACTGTGCATTGGGGAAAAGGAAATGATCAGATATTTTGGGGATTATTAGACCTTGGTTCAGAAGTGGCATTAATTCCAGGGAACCCAAAACATCACTCTGGTCCACCAGTCAGAGTAGGGACTTATGGAGGCCAAATGATCGATGGAGTTTTAGCTCAGGTCCGTCTCACAGTGGGTCCAGTGGGCCCCTGGACCCATTCTGTAGTAATTTCCTCAATTCCAGAATGTATAATTGGAATAGACATATTGAGCAACTGCCAGAATCCCCACATTGGCTCTCTAACTCATGGAGTGAGGGCTATTATGGTGGGAAAGGCCAAGTAGAAGCTGCTAGAACTGCCCCTATCTAGCAAAATAGTAGATCAGAAGCAATACCGGATTACTGCAGGGATTGCAGAGATTACTGCCACTCTTTTGTGTGTGTGTGTGATTAAATAATGGGAACATTTATTACCTCACTTAACAAGGAGTCAAAGCTAGGCCACACCAGGATTTGTTCCACAACTCCGAACATTTTTCTCTACTATTGTGTGAGCTGTATCACACTTCGAGGTTGCAAGATGCCTGCTGCCATTTCAGTATTCATGTTCTCTTAGAACCGAAAGAGAAAGCAAGGTTATAAGCCCTTTTTTTAAAAAATTTTACTAATAAAACCAATCAACATACAATATGAACATTCTTTTTACTTTCTTTTTTTTTTACATCACATAGTTGTATATTCATCATCATCATGATCATTTCTTAGAACATTTGCATCAATTCAGAAAAAGAAATAAAAAGAAAACAGAAAACAATTCATACATACCATACCCCTTACCCCTCCCTTTCAATGATCACCAGCATTTCAGTCTACTAAATTTATTTTAACATTTGATCCCCCATATTTATTTATTTTTAATCCATATGTTTTACTCATCTGTCCATAAGATAGATAAAAGAAACATCAGACACAAGGTTCTCACAATCACACAGTCACACTGCGAACACTACATCATTATACAATCATCTTCAAGAAACATGGCTACTGGAACACAGCTCTACATTGTCAGGCAGTTCCCTCCAGCCTCTCTGTTATGCCTTAACTAAAAAGGTGATATCTGTTTAATGTGTAAGAATAACCTCCAGGATAACCTCTTGACTCTGTTTGGAATCTCTCAGCCATTAACACTTTATTTTGTCTCATTTCTCTCTCCCCCCTTTTGGTTGAGAAGGTTTTCTCAATCCTTGGATGCTGAGTCTCAACTCATTCTAGGATTTCTGTCCCACGCTGCCAGGAAGGTCCACCCCCCTGGCAGTCATGTCCCACGTAGACAGGGGGAGAGCAGTGAGTTTGCTTGTTGTGTTGGCTGGAGAGAGAGGCCACATCTGAGCAACAAAAGAGGTTCTCTTGGGGGTGATTCTTAGGCCTAATTTTGAGTACGCTCAGTCTATCCTTTGCTGGGTTAACTCATATGAACAAATCTGAAGATTGGGGGCTCAGCCTCTTGCTTTGGTTGTCCCCACTGCTTGTGAAAATATCAAGAATTCTCCACTTCGGGAAGTTGAATTTTCCTCCTTTCTCACCATTCCCCCAAGCGGACTTTGCAAATACTTTTTACTCATTGTTCAAATCCTACTGGGATTTGTCATGGCATCACTCTGAACAAACCTACAAAATCTCATGCCCTGCCCAAGGTTCCATGTACTTATGGTGTTCAATTAAGTTGTCTACATAAGTTATATTAGGAAATGCACTAGTCTAAATATAAATTTTGTACCAAATGAACATTTTTTTGCTTTAGTCTCACACATTAATTAATGTTTTAAAATATTAATTACCATCTATTTTCAACACCCTGCAGTATTTACATACCTTTGTTCTTCCTTATGCAAAAACATTTTTAAATTTTTACATTTAGTCACTATCATTATACACTCTAGGCATTCCTAGATTATACTATCTCAGTCTTTATCATATATCTTTCTTTCTGATTTCCTTTGTGCCCACAGGCCTCCTCCCTCTATCATTCTCACATTCAGCTTCATTCAGTGTTTTAACAGTTTTGTATTACAGTTAGGAAGTATCCTGCTATCCATTTCTGAATTTTTACAATCAGTCCCATTGCACAATCTGTAACCCTTCTGTTCCAATTACCCAATATCTACCCTATTTCTATCTCCTGATTACCTCTGTTCTTAACTGAAATTTTCCAAGTTCATTCATTAATGTTAGTTCATATCAATGAGACCATACAGTATTTGCCCTTTTTGTTTCTGGCTAATCTCACCCAGCATAATGTCCTCAAGGTCCATCCATGTTGTTACACACTTCATAACTTTATTCTGTCTTACAGCTGCATGACATTCCATTTGTGCTGCTTTGAAAGGATGTATGTCCTCTAGAAAAGCCATGTTTTAATCCTAATCCTGTTTTGTAAAGCCAGCCATTTCTTCTAATCCTATACAGTATTGAGTGTTTGAAACTGTAATTAGATCATCTCCCTGGAGATGTGATATAATCAAGAGTGGTGGTTAAACTGGATTAGCTGGAAGCATGTCTCCACCCTTTTGGGTGGGTCTTGATTAGTTTCTGAAGTCCCATAAAAGAGGAAACATTTTGGAGAATGAGAGCAATTCAGAGAGAGCAAAGCAGAACGACCAAGCCACAAGAAGCAGAGAGTCCACCAGCCAGTGACCTTTGGAAATGAAGACACAAAATGCCTCCTAGGGAGCTTCATGAAACAGGAAACCAGGAGAAGAAGCTAGCAGATGATGCCATGTTTGCCATGTGCCCTTCCAGATGAGAGAGGCACCCTGACCGTGTTCACCATGTGCCTTTCCAGATGAGAGAGAAACACAGACTGTGTTCACCATATGCTTTCTAACTTGAGAGAGAGAGACCCTGAACTTCATTGGCCTTCTTGAACCAAGGCATCTTTCCTTGGATGCCTTTGATTGGACATTTCTATAGACTTGTTTTAATTGGGACATTGTCTCGGCCTTAGAACTGTAAACTGGCAACTTATGTAATTCCCCTTTTTGAAAGCCATTCTGTTCCTGGTATATTGCATTCCAGCAGCTAACAAACTAGAATATCATCATATGTATATACCACAGTTTGTTTAGCCACTCTTCTGTTTATGGACATTTGGGCTGTTTCCATCTCTTGGCAATTGTAAATAATGCTGCTATAAACACTGGTGTGCAAATGTCTGTTTGTGTCTTTGCCCTCGTGTCCTCTGACTAGATACCTAGCAATGGTATTTCTAGGTAATATGGCAATTCTATACTTAGCTTCCTGAGGAACCACCAAACTGCCTTCCACAGCAGTTGCACCATTTGACATTCCCACCAACAGTGAATAAGTGTGCCTCTTTCTCCACATCCTCTCCAGCACTTGTTATTTTCTGTTTTGTTGATAATGGCCATTCTGGTGGGTGTGAGATGATATCTATTGTGGTTTTGATTTGCATTTCCCTAATAGCCAGGGAAGTTGAAAATCTTTTCATGTGCCCTTTGGCCATTTGTATTTCCTCTTTTGAGAAGTGTCTGTTCAAGTCTTTTGCCCATTTTATAATTGGGTTGTTTGTCTTTTTGTTGTTGAGTTGACAATCTCTTTATGTATTCTGGATACTAGACCTTTATTTGATATATCGTTTCCAAATATTTTCTCCCACTGTGTAGGCTGTCTTTTTACTTTCTTAACAAAGTTCTTTTTTTAAATTTATTTATTTATTAATTTAAAAAATTAGCAACAAACGAACTAAAACATTAACATGTGATCATTCCGTTCTACATATATAATCAGTAATTCACAATATCATCACTTAGTTGCATAGTCATCATTTCTTAAAACATTTACATCCATTCAGAAAAAGAAATAAAAAGACAACAGAAAAGAAATAAAACAAAAACAGAAAAAAAAAAGATTATGCATACCATACCCCTTACCCCTCACTTTCATTGATCACTAGCATTTCAAACTAAATTTATTTTAACATTTGTTCTCCTTATTATTTATTTTTATTCCATATGTTCTACTCTTCTGTTGGCATGGTAGATAAAAGGATCATCAGACACAAGGTTCTCACAATCACACAGTTACATTGTGAAAGCTATATCATTATTCAATCATCCTCAAGAAACATGGCTACTGGAACACAGCTCTACATTTTCACGCAGTTCCCTCCAGCCGCTCCATTACATCTTGACTAACAAGGTGATATCTACTTAATGCGTAAGAATAACCTCCAGAATAACCTCTTGACTCTGTTTGGAAGCTCTCAGCCATTGAAACTTTGTCTCATTTCACTCTTCCCCCTTTTGGTCGAGAAGATTCTCTCAATCCCTTGATGCAGAGTCTCAGCCCATTCTAGGGTTTTTCTCAATCCCTTGATGCTGAGTCTCAGCTCATTCTAGGATTTTTGTCTCATGCTGTCAGGAAGGTCCACACCCCTGGGAGTCATGTCCCATGTAGACAAGGAGAGGGTGGTGAGTTTGCTTGTTATGTTGGCTGGAGAGAGAGGCCACATCTAAGCAACAAAAGAGGCTCTCTTGGGGGTGACTCTTAGGCCTAAATTTTAAGTAGGCTTGACCTATCCTTTGTGGGGTTAAGTTTCATATGAACAAACCCCAAGACTTGGGGCTCAGCCTATAGCTTTTGTTGTCCACACTGCTTGTGAGAATATCAAGAATTCAATTTGTGGAAGTTGACTTTCTCTCCGTTCTCACTATTCCTTGAAGGGGACTTTGCAAATACTTTTCCACTCACTGATAAAATCACTCTGGGATTCATTGGGGCATCACTCTGGACAAACCAACGAAATTTCATGTCCTACCCAAGATTCCAAGAACTTATGGTGTTCAATCAAGCTATCTACATAAGTTATATTAGGAAATTCACTAGTCAAAATATAAATTTTGTACCAAATAAACATTTTTCGCTTTAGTCTCACACATAAGGTGAAATTTTAAAATATTAATGACTATCTATTTTCAGCACCCTGCAGTAATGAAATTCCTTTGTTCTTCCTCATGCACAAACATTTTAAAAATTTGTGCATTTAGTCACTATTATTATACACTCTAGGCATTCCTAGATTATACCATCTCAATCTTTAACGTCTATCTTTCTGATTTCATTTGTGCCCCCAGCCCTCCTCCCTCTATTGTTCTCACATGTAGTTTCATTCAATGTTTTAGCATAATTGTATTACAGTTAGGTAGTATTGTGCTGTCCATTTCTGAGTTTTTATATTCAGTCCTGTTGTACAATCTATATCCCTTCAGCTCCAATTACCCAATATCTTACCCTATTTCTATCTCCTGATGGTCTCTGTTACCAATGAAATATCCCAAATTTATTCACTAAGGTCAGTTCATAGCAGTGAGACCATACAGTATTTGTCCTTTTGTTTTTGGCTAATCTCACGGAGCATAATGTCCTCAAGGTCCATCCACGTTGTTACATACTTCATAACTTTATTCTGTCTTAAAGCTGCATAATATTCCATCGTATGTATATACAACAGTTTGTTTAGCCACTCATTTGTTGATGGACATTTTGGCTGTTTCCATCTCTTTGCAATTGTAAATAATGCTGCTATAAATATTGGTGTGCAAACATCCGTTTGTGTCTTTGCCCTTATGTCCTTTGAGTAGATACCTAGCAATGGTATTGCTGGGTCATATGGCAGTTCTATATTCAGCTTTTTGAGGAACTACCAAACTGCCTTCCACAGCGGTTGCACCATTTGACATTCCCACCAACAGTGGATAAGTGTGCCTCTTTCTCCACATCCTCTCCAGCACTTGTCATTTTCTGTTTTGTTGATAATGGCCATTCTGGTGGGTGTGAGATGATATCTCATTGTAGTTTTGATTTGCATTTCTCTAATGGCCAGGAAAGTTGAGCACCTCTTCATGTGCCTTTTGGCCATTTGTATTTCCTCTTCTGAGAAGTGTCTGTTCAAGTCTTTTTCCCATTTTGTAATTGGATTGGCTGTCTTTTTAACAAAGTTCTTTGATGCACAAAAGTGTTTAATTTTGAGGAGTTCCCATTTATT
>PVIY010029844.1:0-31611 GCA_004026745.1 Myrmecophaga tridactyla | reverse complement strand
GACTTCTGGAGTTTTGTTTTGTTTTACATCCCAGCATAGCTGCTCTTCCTCCTTCCCTGTGGGCTGCTTCTGTGTCCAGTTCTTGGGAGATGGAATGTGTTGAGACCTGGTCCTAGGTCCCCACATGTCCCTCTGCAGGGGTCTCTGTCTCTGAATCCACACAGCTGACTTGGTGGGTCTCGCACGCCTTTTATGTGCAAGAAACTGCACTGGGTGCTCTGCTTTGCAGCAGCGAACACTAGGTGGCCGCGCCGGCTCCTTGGCTGTGCTGACTGCGTCCTTCCCTCAGCTGCGTGTGTTGGATACTGTGAATGCACAGGACGGGCCTGGAGGTGGTCATCACTGCTGAGCCCCGCATCCACGTGGGCACCGACCGGTTAGGATGGGTGCTGGCCCTGAAGGACACGTTCCAGCCCAGCAGCTGGATAACTGCCCCCCAAACTTTTAAAAACCAGGAAAAGTATATTTAAAAGAGTGCAGCCTATTTGGGGTGTTTTGTAGACCATTAAAGAAATGTTCGACCGTGAGGCCAGGAGTTGGAACATTTTTTCTTAAACTTCATTACATTTTACTATTTTACCGTTCAACTTTTTATCTGGTTTAAGGTAGGTGTGATGGAAAATGAACAAATTGGTCAAAAGTTTGAAAAACACAGAACTTCACTGTCTATTAAGAAAACAGTTGAAGGAAATGAAAACCCCAAAGTGCAGGTGTTTCTTGTCACTTCACTGTGGCAGTAGTGACTTCAGATAGATCCCATCTTGTCATCTCAGATGCTGGACTCAGTCACCAAGAAACCATCTCCTCGATGATGGCCTGGGGGTGAATCCTAGGCTGGACCCATCTCCACCTTCTCATATGGTGGTTTCACCATTTCACTTCTCTCAGGTTACTCAGTTGTGAAATGGAGAGACCCTCCGTCCCTTTACCACCTTCTTTAGGGATGCTGCGATAACATGTCTGTCCATAGACTGCTTAGACAACCTGGAAAGAAAACATCTACCTATAGTAAAGAGTATTGGAAAGCCAGGGTGTACTGAGTAAAAAAACAAAAAACAAAACAAGAGTTCATCCCAAGATTTGTCTGCTCAGCCAGGATTGGGTTCCTCTGGTTGACCTTGAGATAGCGTTGTGAGCAGAGGGGCCTGTGTGCGGGGCTGGCGGTGCTGTCTTGGGCAAGTCACTTGCCATTTTGAGTCTTGCTTTCTGCAGCTAAAGAAGGGTGTTGAAACGGGTCTGTCCAGTTCCGGTGGGATGTAGGACAAAAAATGGCCAGTTCTTCTTTTCTTGGTGTTTTGGGAGCAGATGAACTCACTTTTAATATTAGTCCTTAGTGATAACAGGAACTCATTCATTAAAAGCCGTGGAGGGCTTATTAAGAGAGTGGCTAATCACATCCGCTTCTGTTAAAGCTCCCTGAGATGGCAGGGGTTGTTCTCTCTGGATAATGGTAGTTTATTTCCCTATTAATTGAGTGTCCCTTGTTTTCCTTTCTTGTCCTTAAACCTAAAAAAAATTAAACCCTTGGAGATATTACCAAAACATCAATTTATGGAAGAGGTTTTTTTCCCTACATAAAGATGAGCATCTTTTCATCTAACCTTTTGCTGATCAATTCACCCAATCTCCCGTGACCCCACGCACGAGGATCCTTAGCAAAAATAAACCAGAAGGATTTCTGGTTTAAATCTCACTCACATCGCTGTACCATCAGTTAATGACCAGACAGTGTGTGTCCAGGTAATGCTGCGTTCGCTCTGCCTGTCACATACACCCCCTCCCTGCCCCCAGGGGCACACGTCTCATTAAGACCCTTTGCCTGGAGCACCCAGAAAACAGAGAGGCTGGCTGCCTGTCTCCCCAATGTCCGTTTCAGTGGGTGAGGGGACAAGGACAGGCAGGGCAGTCCTGGAGTGACCAGTGAGCTGCCCTGCTGTGATGGGGGCTGCTCCCCGCCAGCCTTCCCAGGGGGCGGCCTCTGCCCGGCCCCTCTCGCCACTGCTGCTGTACCCCCCACGTGGGCTGGGTGTGTGACCAGGTTGAGGAGTCAGACGTCAAAGCCCTCAAGGGTCACAGCCTAAAAGTTGCTGGTGGTAAAACATCGGTTGAGGGTTGAGAAACGAAGCGTTAAAGTGGAAATCGAGCTCATACCATGAAGGGGTCCTGTCGGGGGATGGGGACAGGTGGTGGTGACAGTGGCCAGTGGCCGCCCTGTCGCCTGCACCGCCCCCACCTCCCTCATGGCCTTCGTCTTCGCGGCCCCCTTCAGGCCTCAGCCGCGTGCACTGGGGTCCTGGCAGCGCATCTCCGAGTGGAGACGAGGCACTTCTGCAGTCCCCACGGACGGATTTCACCCCAGCGGGAAGGGTGCATGTGCGGTGGAAGGGCCAGCCGAGCCCAGCCCAGAGAGCCTCGTGGGAAGGAGCGCCCCTCTCCGCCCCCCACCGCCCCTCCCATCTTTCTGGGAAAGATGGCAAGTTCAACTGTCAGTTTTTTTCTTTTTCTAGGAGGTCTCTGGTAGAGCGGGGGCGGGTGGGGGTTGGGGCGTCCGTGGCCGGCTTCCCATCGTCCTCCAGCCGGACGAGGCACCCACAGGAGACCGCAGGGGGCCAGGGCTGCCCGCGCCTGGTTTCCTGATCCTGCGAGTTGTCCAAGAATGGACAAGGAATGGAGGTCAGCATGGAACCCCTGAGCAGGCGACCCAGCATAAGCCCCCTGAGCGGCCGCCCCATGGCAGGGCTTGTGTGTTGGGTTACCTGGAAATGGTCAGTTTGGTGCCCCACCATTGAAGGAATGCTCACGAGGGCATTTTAAGCCACTAAAGATGCATCATTAGGAGAAGGATGGAAGCTGTTCTCATACGACGTAAGAACATTCTTTCTTTTGAGCCAGGAACTCCATCTTCAGTGTCTTACCCCAGGGCAGGCAAGGTCCCCGTAGGAAGGCCTGATAAAAACGTCCTTTCCTCTGTTATCCTTACCTGCATTTCTCCATCTGGCAGAAGACTTAATTTATGGCCACTGAGGCTTTTCTCTCCCCTAAGACAGAACTCTCAACCCCGATACATTCCTGTTCATATTCCAATCTAGTAATAACTGTACTTTGCTTTTCTGAGTTTTCTCTGGGGATTTGGAGGGATGAAGAAGGCTTTATCTTAAATTCTGCATATTTGCAGCTGGCCAAGATAACCAGTATGCTGGAACTGTCTCAAAGATAGAAAAATGTAGTAGCTCTGTATTTGCTGTTTGTGGACTTGGTTTGAAACAGATATTAGGAATTTATGACAGATTTTTTTTAGGAGGTGCTGTCCTACAGTATTGACCGTAACAATTTGGAGGTTGCCTGCTAATTCCCTTCATGCCTTTAAGAAAAGCTTCTCTGTCCCTGGGCTTACCTGGTGTGTATCTGGTGACTCCTGTTCTTTAATGCTTTTCCTACAGTATTTTCCTAGTTTCAAGTGCAGTGCAGGCTCTGGACATGGTACACTAAGGAGACAGAGTTCTGTTTTACTTTTGACAGACTGGATGTGAGGCCCTTGTGAGGAACAGTTTCACTTCACTGAGCTCCACCAGGGCAGGAAGTGGGTCAGTTCCAAAATCGTGGTCACAGAGCTGGCCCTGTAGTGTGGTCACGTAAGAACTGGGGTAATAGGAAGGAGAAAGCGGAGGAGCAGGGGGCCCTGAGACTTTGTGTCAAGGGTGTCGATTCGTAGACTTCGCTCAGTGGTGGGCTTCTCTCCGCCCAGTGGCCCTGCTCCTGTTGCGCTTGGAAGTCCAGGCCTCCTAGTTTCTCGCTGTCCCCACGGGGGCTGTCCCTGAGGCCTCTGGAGGGCCCTCTCCCCTGCTCTTGCCCAGCCTGTGGCTCAGCTGGGACTCCTTCTTACTCACAAGCTGTGGCTGCCTCCCTAGCACCTACCCCAGGGGTTCCCCAAGTTGTCTCTGGCTGTGAACCCCTCATCAAGCGTTTCCTAAGTCTAAGGTCTGCTTGTAGGTCCAGTGGCCACGGGTGGGGCCATGGCACTGACCACCACCTTGTGCCAGGCATGGTGGGTGACCCTGGGAGCACAAAGCTGAGAGCCCCACCTATCTGGTGGACCAGCGCCAGGCCCCTGCCCCTGCCCCGCCCTCTGTGCTCCTTGTACTCCAGATGCTGCCATGTCCTTTCCCAGGTCTGCGATGCCCACTCTGCCGAGCTAAGTCCAACCTGCCCTCGGACAGCAGCTCCCAGCTCACGCTCCTCCTCCGGGACCTCTGGGTCCTCCCAGCCCTTTCTTGGCCCTTTCTCTGTCTTCTCTGCTGAGTCTGGAGAGCCTCTGGAGCAGGAAGAGATCGGCCATGCCTGTCCTTGTGTCCATGCTGCCCGGCTCAGTGACCAGCACACAGCAGGTTCTCAGCCAGGTGCTCTACCAACATGGGCTCTCAATAGAGGGCGGCCTGAGTCCTGCAGAGAGGTGAGACAGCAGAGACGGAAGGGATGAACTGAGCCCTTCTGAGCTGTAGAGAGGAAACGAGCAGATATGGGACCACCGCAAATGTGAGAAGTGTGGGTGGCTTCCCTCGCCTTCTTGCTCTGAGTTTTCAATGAATAACCTTGCTTCCGTCTTTGGGAGCAAATGGAAACCATCATTTCAGAATAGAAACCCCTAGTTTCCCGCCGCCACCATCCCTGGGTGCCCTCTGTTGTTTGTGCTCTCTCTTGCTGTGCTAAAGTGGGGAGGGGGTCCCCCGGCACCCCCTCCGGCCACCTGCTCAGGAAGCCGACACTGTTCCGTGGTCTGCAGCGTGTGGCGGGGCACGCTTGAGCCTCTCCCACATAAACTCACCCACGCACACAGCCTTTCCGTCAGTACCGCCCGCGTGGGGTGGTCCTGTGGGGAGCTGTCCTTCCGTTGGGGAGATGCAGGTTGAAGAATTCAGGGCTGAAGTGAAACGCTGCCTGCGTGTTCGTTGGTTCAGGCGACAAGTGCAGAGATAAGACGGAGAGGACAGGGATACTTGCGTTTGTGGGCCTAGGTGTTGGGTTTGGGGCTTCGCTGTTGTCTTGGTTAGATTTTTCTGTCTGGAAGTTTCACCACAAGGTGTCTGGTTTCGTGGTCCTGCTGGCCCTGGCCCCAGCGTGCTTTCCTCTCCCCCCCACCTCTCCCCCTTGGCCGTCCCATTCACCCGACGTGTAACCGAGGCGCTCAGAATCCTGCCCAGCCTCAGACCCCTTCTCCGACTGGACACGCAAGTGTCCACTGCCCACCGGACATCGCCCCCGGAGGCCCGTTGAGCCCAGCCCTGTGAGCCTGTGACCCAGCAAGGGGCTGGCAGCTGCCGGGTCCCCTCACTGGGCTGTGACAGCGGGGCCCTCCATCCCGCCCCGTCCTCCCTCGGCCTGCGTTAGCATGTCCGGCCTCTCCCGTGGCCTCAACCCCTCGGGCCGCGTGGCTCCAGCCGGCCCCTCCGCAGGGCTCCTCTCTTTGCCCTCTGCCCGGAGGAGTCCACGTCCCCTCTGTCCGCCCCGCGCGGCCCGGGGCTGACGCTGTAACTCAGATCCAACCGGGGTCGCGCCTCCAGGGCGTCTTCCCGCGGCCCAGCCTCCGTGCGCTGCGAGCTGCGCCCCTCCGTCTCAGGACCCAGGACCCGCGTTCCCTTCTCCTCCACCCTGCTCCTCTCCCCTCCCCTAAAGCCGCTTCTTTCCTCCCATCCGTGAGGTCCCCGCTCAACAACCGGCTTGTCAGGCGCGCATTTCTCCCCGTCCCCTCCGGTGTGCAGGCCGGCCAGCCGCCGCCCACCGAGAGGGAAACTGAGGCACAGCAAGGTCCGGTAACCTGCCGGCGGTCACACAGCCCGATGGGTCCGGACGGGGCCTCGGGCCCCGCTGCTCGCCCTTCCCTCGCCCGGGGGCTCAGCGGCGCTCAGAGACCACGGCCTGGCTGCGGGGAGCCGTTGTCACTGGGGGGCGCGTCGAGAGGCCGCCGGGGACCGCGGCGCACGGGCATTCACAGCGCAGCTGTACTGAGGCGCGCCACACTGGTTGGGGAGGCCGTCTGCTTGTGGCGCGCGTTCGGCCTCGGTTTCTCTCGGGGGGTCTGCATCCGAGAGCAGCGCGTGAGGAACGCGGCCGCCGGCGGGCCCCGTGCGGAGGGCCGCGCCTCCCGGCGCCCGTTCCGTGGGACGCCCCCGCGCCGGGGCTGTCTGGACGCGCCGCGGGTCTCGGCCGTCCGGGAGCGGCGGGCAGTGCCGGCCGCCAGGGGGCAGTGCTGTCGCGGCCGCAGCCTCAAGCCTCCGCCGCCTCCCGATGAAACCGTCAGCAGCCCGGAGGGCTCTGCTGACTGAGGACGGTAGCAAGTTAATGTGCTACATCAATTTTAATTCGAAAGATACAGTTAATTAAATCAGGCATAAAGCGAACGTGATGGAGAGCCGGGAGCCCACGGCTGCGGGGTGGTCAGCGTCCCGGGGCGCCACAGCCGCGCCACGCCCCCACCCCGCCGCACCCTGGCTGTGCAGCCCGCCAAAGTTTGTGCCATACGGGGAAAGGCGAAGGTGTCCATCGAAGGACTGGACTGCACAGTCGCCCTAGAGAACATGTGCTGAAGCGTTCAGGTGATGCGCAGAGGGACTGCAGGTTCGCATCACAGGAGGCTCCTGAAATGGAAGGTAGCAGCTTCCTCGGGGGTCTGTCCCTCCCCTCGCCCCTCGCTGCCCCCTCTTAATACCCCCTGCCCAAGTTTATCTCAAGATGATTTTTTTTTACAGCTTTTAGAAATAAGTTGAAGAATTTAGCTTTAAGAAAATTAATAGCTACAGGTAACTGCAAAAGATATTATTGGCAGATGCAGCAAAAATATATTTCCGCAGAAAATTGGATTTTGCACATAAAACTTAGTAATACTAATAAAGACAGGTCATTACCAGGTTTAAGCTAAATAAGCAGACTCAAAGAGATCTGCTGTCAGTGTGATTCTTGGTGTTTTTTATTTTTTTTAAGAAGTGTAAATCAGCTTTAGTGTAGCAAGTGCGCTTGGAGATTCTCTCAAATCATTCCTGCCCCTTGCAACAGTGGGTACAGTTTCTTTGGCTGAATAATTTACAGTCCCGTGGCAAGGTGTGTTTATATTGAAGCTGTGCAGTGGCGTGGCTAATGAGAAAGAGAAGAAATTTATAGTCCTTGGTGATTGATAAGATTACTGCTTAGGCATTAATTGAAATCCGAGGGATCACAGCTGTGCATTTAAGTTGAGGTGGGGGGAGGATTTTTCACGTCCTGGAAAACTTTTCGGTTTGCTTCTTAACATTTTAAAAGCTGGTTTCCCTGCTGACATTTTGGTTGGTGGTAGAAGCAGATGATACTTACCAGGGCCTGAGTAATTACACTGAGAAAATTATGGTATTGCTCTGAAACCTCTTCCTGGTAGGTGGTTGTAAGGGTGAGAAAAATTAAATACTGTGGGATTTTTTAAACAGCTTTAAAATTTTACATGTTTCACAATAAAATTCTCTATGGCTATTCTTTACTGAATATTCTCTCAACTGTTATTTAAGGCATTAAAACAAAACCCGAAGTAATAATGGTAGAGGAAAACCTGTGCTATTACTCATTGCCTTAAAATTTCAGCAGACTGGATTCCATCTGGGCATGTCTAAAGCGATCTCCTAGGCTTTCCCTGCCTGTCATTTTTTAAATGTACTGTTCTTGTCGAAGCTCAGTCTTGTGAAAATGTCTAAATTTTCCCATTAAATGCTTAAAAAGTAATAAAACTAAAGTCATTAGACTTCACTCATCGCAGTTATATCAAGAGAAAGATTCTTTGGCGCAATAAATCTGATCAAGGGTCCGACATTCCTATCCCTTGGATTCATTCCCTGGAAATGGACGTTTGAAGGTAAATTGCTTAAGTAGGGCAGTTTAAATTTTTAATACAATCTTATTGTAACTGTTAGCACATGATTAAAGTGCAAAGGGGCTTTATATGTTTTGTAAGATTTATAATAAACGTTCATGATGCCTTTCTACGTTGAGTTATAGCAGCTCTGACAGCTAAATGCTTGTAAAGGCCAGAAAGGCACAAGTGGAGAGTTTAGTCTTTATTGAAGACTAAATCACGCTTTCCGAATTCAGACTTTTTTTCCACCGGACACCTGTTAATTTCTGCTTTAACCCCCTACCGGGGACCTAGAAACCTGAATAAGCCAGGTGCGTCCAGCACCTTTTGCTGTGATGTTGAGCTTTTGGAGATATGTGTGTGGAGCCACCCCACAGCTACCTGAAGCGGTTTGGAAAGATTCAAAGGTAACAAATGACTCTTCCCATGTCCAGGTAACTTTCTCGGAGGTCAGTGAATCGTGTTTCTCTGGCTCCAGCCCATAAGGGGGGCTCCCAGTGTCTGCCTTGGTAGGACCGAGGGGGCGCGGCACGAAGCCGTGTCTTTGCCAGTCGTGGCGAAGTGTCGGGCTCACTTTCCAGATGCAGCCTGACTCCTTGGCCTGGTCCCATTTGCTTGGGGTGGTGTGTGGATTTCCTGTCCCAAGGCCCAGGACGTGACTGCATGGCCAGACCTTCCTGGGGCTGGGAGGTACCAGTGGAATTGGGTCAGGTGCTCTCCACGCCAGGCCGCAGCCCAAGGGGCTGAGAAAGCCTGCTGTCGTCTTCCACTCCAGATGCCTTCGGCCCAGAGCCACGTGGAATGGATATCCCTTACAGCAAAGGCCTGTTGTGTGCTTGAATGTAGCCCCCATACGTTTCTTTTTTACCTTTTGCTCGTTAAAAGAGAAAACTTTTTTTAAAAAGTGGCAGTAGTTTTATTATCTTTTATCACTTATATGTAGATTTTAGGAAGGATATAAACACTCAGATTTTATAAATTTTGTTTGAAAATGCCCTTACTTAGCATATTACATTTCCTGATGTATACTTTGCCTTTTACTTAAGTTTCTCATCCACAAATATATTTTGAGTATCTCCAGTGAACTGTTGGCGTTTCTTTCAGATTACTTTCTCTAATTCTTGTGATTTGTGCTAATGATTTAAGATATTACACAAATTTGAATTTTCTTTATTTACCCATGCTGTTTTTCCCCCTCAAAATGAGTTCCCAAAAGCATCACTAGAAAAGCTTACATGCCAACATATATATTGTTAATAGATAAAATGTTACATATAGAACTCCAGAACTTAATAGAAGTCATAATCAGTTATTCCTTCTTTCCTTTTAAATGTAATAACAGTAAAGTTTGTTTAATTTTCATGGTGTTTTACGTCAAGATAAACCTGATCATGTGCTGGAGATGAAGTGTGCTTTGTGCTGGATTTTTACACCCAGCCTGCCGTGGCAGAAAAGGTTTTGCAGGGGAAAAACCGTTTTCAGCACTCACTCCAATAAATTGTATGATTTTTGACTTAAAAATTTTTAAGTAAAAAGCTATTAAGATAATTCTCTTTTTGTGGACTCTGTGTGTGTGTGTGTGTGTGTGTGTGTGTGTGTGTGTAGGTTGCAGTGTTTGAGCATCTAGTCTATAACACTATGATTTTTTTTTTAATACCATTGTTCACAGTGAGTTTGAACTGAGACAATGTTCCTCAATTTTTTTCAATAAAGCGTATTTTCTTAGGGTGGATTAAAGCAAGACTTTTGGGTAAAAGACAGAGAGAGTTTTGAGCTTATGGTCTAAATTATCTAACCTTATATATATTGACACTTTTATGCTCCTGGCCAAAAAAAAAATTTAGAAATCGGTTTGATATTCTAAAAATATGTGCAACTTGTTCTTTCTCACCCTTGGCAGGACCATAAAAGTTAAAACGGTACAAGCTAACCAGACTCTTCTAGGGTCCTGTTGAGAAGGCAATGGAGAAGTGTGCATTTTACTGGGAAGAAAAGAGGACTTCTTAATCACATGATTATATGATTCCAGTTATCTTGGTATGTCAGTGATGCCGTTAGTTTAAAACTGGTTATACTGCATATATGTAAAAAATATTATGCTGAGAGAAAAAAAGGCATACTCAGAAAAGTACAATCTGTATGCTTCTGTTTACATGAAGTTCTCTAAGAAGCAAAACTAATCTATAATAGAAAAAAGTCAGAAGAGTGGTTGTGGGGCGGGGAACGGGGATATATGGGTGGCCATGAGAGAACTTTCTAGTAGGATGGACGTGTGCTCTGTCTTCATAGTAATTTGGGTTGCGTGGTGTTAATATCATTAAATGATGTTGCTAAAAGCTTTGTCCATCTCACAGGATGCACATTTTATCTCAGAACCTTAAGAGAGGGTGGGTGGGGCAGAGCCCCGGGGCCACCTTCTAGGGACAGTGAAGCAAGTCAGCAGCCACAAAGGTGCAGGAGTAAAAGTCTCTCAGGAAAAGGAATCGGGAGAATGCAGAAAGGAATAGGGATGACATCGCTAGCTGGAGTCTAGAAGGTGACCAAGACACGGATGGTACTTACAAGATGGTCGCGGATGATAATTGGCATCCAGGAACAATTTATGAAAAAGGAATATACAGCCTTCAAATAGAATGTGGACCCAAAAAGCCAGAAGCACCCCCCTTGTAAGGTTTGTAACAAAAATTAACATGAATGAAGTTGATGTTTCTAATGAAATGGTTGGACCCAAGAGCCATATCAGTGCCAGCAAAATGGCAGAATTCACATAGCATCAGAGTTATCCTGCAAGAGCTTTGGCGTCTAATGATGTCTAAAGAAAATATAAAACTCCCTCGGCTGCCCAAAGGACTGGGTTACAGCAATTAATCAAAAAGGGAAAACCACAGGCCCTCCCCCACCCCACCCCCATTCAATTTAAGCAGTCTTCATTTTCCACAGCACTAAATTTTCTAGATAATGTCTTGTAGACCTTAAAGTACTGGAAAAGAAGCTCCCAAAGGCAATTTATCTTAAGATCCTGTAAATGATATTAATTTTTTGTCCATTTGAAGTGTGTAAGTTGTGCTATAACAAATCATCCTGTCAAGGTGAGCCACTGTCCACATAGTTAGTTGAACTTCTGGGATCAAGAAAGTGTATTTAAATTGGTTTAACCAGTGGGGCACGTCTAACTCAGCTGTGAAGAGACCTCTCACACCATTAGTCACCTTGCTGCTGAGGTCTCTGCCTCCTCCCCCTCCCTCCCCCTCCGTGCCACAGCCCTCCAGCTTAGGGTGGTTTGTGGGAATAGATGGGAGGTTTCAGGTGGCTGTGGTGGAAACTGGGTGTGTGCGGGGACTTCCTCCAGCCCCCACCCTGGTCTCTTCCAGGTCTTAACTGATGCCTCCTCCTAAGCTGTCCTTCTTCCCCCACTCTCCTCTACCACCACCCTTGGCTGGAGAACCCCCAGTCCCCCTCTGAGGTTGGCCTTTGGTGAAGAGTCCTTCCAGGGCTTTCCCCGTGTCTTCCCTGCCTCCCCCTTTATTGAGGGGTGCCACCTTTCCCTTCCCCTTCCTGCACCATCGCCACTCGGCACTTGGTGTCCACTTCCTTGCTCTGGTCCGAAGCCGTCAGGGAAATTTGGAAAGGGTCTCTGACCAGCCTCAAGTAGTTTTGAAACCACATTTCTTTACTCTCCAGCAGCTTGGGAAATGGAAATTGGATCCTTGCCCTGCTACTTCGTGCTGTCTTCATCTCTGATGCGTTTCTTAGTTCGGGCTCTGACGTGGTGAGAGGAGCCGGTGGGGTTGTGCCCACTCTCCAAGTCCTCAGTCTAGCCTGGGGAAAAGCCACAGAAAGTCACCTGTCAGCACACGCCACCCCTCGTGCGTTTTCTTTTCCTCTATTGCTTTTGTTTTTCAAAACTGAAGAAGTTTGAAGCAAATGGATTCTCATTTGGTCACTTTGCAGCCCCTTTGTGTCTGGCTTGAATCTGACGACTGGAACAATAAGAAGTGTGGGTTTGGTTTTGGCGCTACTGCCTCTCCCAGGCTTCTGCAAGCCATTAAGTAGGAACTCAGTGTACACGGCCGATCCCAGAAATTGGCGGGCTTGACATTTTGATGAACTGCCGTACTTTTCACTTTTCTCTTCAGGACCACTGCATGCTAAAATGTGTATGCATACCTAAATAAAAGCAGTTCATTGCATTCTAAAGTTTTTTTTTTTTCAATTTTGTATGTGTAAAACCACATCTTGAAGCAGCAGCTGTCATTCTGAAAAGCAGTTGATGTTTCCATTAATCTTTTTCTGGGGAAAACTTTAGTTCTAAGGATTTAACATTCTGTATTTTGCAACATTCTACAAATAGCCTCTTAATTGTCGGACCATTGCCTCCTTTTAATATAATAAAAAAAGTGTGCATTAATATTAAAGAGAACCTTAATCAGATCATGAACTCTCTAGTTAATCATGCGCATGCTGAAATGTGTGTGGTGAAGCAAGCTGAGGTCTGCAACATATTTGAAATGCATCAAAAAATCAGATGGGTGGGTAGATGGCTTCATAATTAAGCATGTCCAGCAACATGTCACACTGAGAGCCCCTGGGTGGTGGCAAATGCATGTCCCCTCTGCAATGCCTTCAACTTCTTATGTATGTTTAAGTTTGGGCATAATGAGACATTGGGGGAAATCGAAACAATTATCACCCCACTTCAGGTGTCACTGTAAGTATATCTTTGCTTATATTATCAGAAGGACCCAGATAATTTACTTTAACATGAAGTACTTTGTTTTGAAGAGACGTGCAGTATCATGAGCCACATTTTTCTTTTTTGATGTGGCTTTGCAGATTTACAAAGCATGTATGATTCTTTGAAGAATTTAATTCATTTATGGGAATGGAAGGAAACAAAGAGATACTTTGACTTCCTCAGTTTGTAAATCACAGCAGATTACAAATTCAGAATCTACCCATGTTCTCTGCTGAACTCTAACACTTAAACATTATTAGAAATGCGAAATCTTGACCAGAGATGACCTCAGGTATTCTAAATGTAAATAAAATTAGATTTAGATCCCTTTTAATCACCTAAGGGTGCTATGAGTAATTACGGTGGCAATTGGTAAATTTAATTTCTTATTAAAGAGAAAAAATCTTAGGAAAAGTTTCTCTACATTGTATTCCTAAGTCTTCAGTAGCCATGATCTATGGAATTATAGAGAATTATAGAATTACTATATAATAGATAAATATGCACTATGTAACTATTTTATAAAATATGTTCTGTAGAATTCTATATAGACAGAATTACATGTTATTTATTTTGGGGGACCCCTTGAATTTGTCATGTATTTCATAGTGCAATTTAACTGGCTAATATTGCTACGAAATCACAAAAGGCAAAATTTTATGTTTTATAATCGAAAGGAATCTTACATAGTAGAAAAAGTAGGTTTCTGGGTGGTGATCCCCGTTAAACAGTACCAGTTGGTGGGTGCTGGGGAGCGTCACAGGGACTCATCTCATGAAGCCCCGCCGAGGACCAAGTGGAAATCTGTTTTGTCATCTCATCCTTCTTCCTCATGACATCACAATACATTATGTAATTGTCACCAGTTCAGGAGGCCTCGGCTGGGAAGGGGCACCTGCCATGGTGGGTTAGTAACACAGCCTGGGAGCGGGGGAATCCCCTTCTCAGGTTTGACCCACACGTCCTCTGCCCCATTTTCAGAAGAAAATGCCTTTCTTATGGAGAGTGTGGTAAGAATCATTATTTCTGGATATGGGAAAATGGCTTCAGTTGTGATAGAGAAGTGCCTTTTTCTTGAAAGTTAAAAAATGTTGAAGGAGAATGTGCTTGTGGCAAACGGGAAGATGAGAGAAGTTGCTAAAACTCCCTTTTTTTTCTATTGACATGCATATCTTAAAACAGGAAGCAAATTATGTGGGACAAATTTGGTTAAGCTGATATTAATCTATTAATTTTTTATAAAGGAAATCAATTCTTATACTTAATTGTATCTGTCTCAAGCTTCCCAATTTCATAATGTACTTATGGCTTTTATGTCTTATATATTATTTTATTTAGAACCCATGTTCTCTCCTAATCCTCATTTATCTTAATATCTTCGTTTATTTTTCTTTAAGCTCTTGTGTTCTTTTCTAAGCCTGAATAATTAAGTATGCGTTTTGTATTCATCTTTGTTTTTCATTATCTGCTTTTTCCTTTTTTTTTCTTTTTCCCCTTTTAAGTTTTAAAATCCATATTACCATTATCTTTTGCTTTTGTTTCTTTGTAATATATTGTATTCCTCTGATATCACTCCATATTATTTTTTGGTTTTTTTGTTTGTTTTGCATTCCTCCAAGGTCTTTTACTGATAAACTATGTATCTTTTTTTATTTCCTGTAATTTAGCTTTTTAAAAATTATGGATGTGAAGTGCACAGCCTGTAGCCATCCTGACGCAGGAAGTGTGCTGAGCAGTCTTGCCATGCAGATTAAGGAATTATGGGGCAAGCCTTCACCTTTAGGGGGTGTCAGAAACATTTCTGCTCCAGGATCATCACCTTTCTGTGAAGACAGCTTGATGAGTTGAGAAGAAGTGACAGGTTCATTTTTCCCCTCTTTGTTTAAGCCATTTATCTTTTGGATCCTTGCCTGCCATCTGAATTGTATTGCCAATTTATTGGGATATTCACTTGCCTCATCTTGAAAGATGCTGATTTGCATCCAGTTTGAGAATAAGGGAGAGAGAAAGTTAATCGCCTCCTGCCCTTTTGAGCCGATTGGCACGGGTTTAATTGTAGCATCTGAGACGCTGCCTCTTTTGTAACTGGGGTCTAGAGTCAATTCCACATTACCTGTATTACAGTGAGAATGTAGCAACCTCTCCTTCCACCTTGCTCTTTAAAAGGTCTCTAATTTATGCTTCTTTTCTTTCTTCCTACATTTCAGATTCACCTGGAGAAGCTGTGTTCACTTTTAAAGTTTACTGACTTTAAAGTCTGCTGAGTTGTTTTAATGATTATTTATTCAATTCGATGGAATAATTAATAATGCTAGCTAGGCATGTAGTGAGAGGGTGCTTATTCTGACTTCATTATACCACGCTGTGAGACAAGCGGAGCCCGTTGTCTTCTGGGCAGCATACGTCCTGAGAGGAGAGGGGCGAGGGGCCTGGGTGTACCTCAGCCCCCCACGGGACACCCCCAGGCCCTGTGTGGGCCATTGTGGGCTTCGGTGCCAAGGCACTGTTGCTTGCTCGTCTTCCTTATCCTCTTCGACATTTCGCCCCAAAATATGCCAGTAGGATGGCGCTCCTTTCAGGGTCTCTGCAGGGGGCTGCCCTCCTGTGATGGACAGACAGCGGCCATGCACTTCTTTGCACCCTGAATCCTCAGACTCCTCCCTGCTGGTATGCATTGGACCAATAGGAGAATGGGTGCCTCCAGACACATGCACAGGCACACTTACACCGACACGTGAGCACGCGTGCACGCCGATCCTCTGCTGTGCTGGAACTCCCCCTCGCCGCGTGCTGTGGCCGCCTGCTCCCTGGGCTCCACGCCTGCGTGGGTCTCGTGCCTTGCTGCTCCTTCTCCCGGGGTCTCCCGCTTTAGGTGGCCGCTGCGTCTGCAGTATCCCTCATCTCCCAGCATTTCCCTCTTTGAAACTACTTGTCCTTTGGGTCTCTGTCAGCGCAGGCCCCTTCTCTGAAGCACTTGGGCCCCTACCCCAGGTTGTCACTCACCTGACAGGGTGGACGAGGAGGAGCCAGCGCCCATCCTCAGCCAGGGGTGGAAGCAGAGTGAGAGGTTTCGAGGGTTCTGGGCCAAGACTGAGGAGTGCTGCTTCTTGTGCTGTTATAAAAACAGGCCATGGGGAGTTGCATGAAATCCTTAGGGTGCTCCGACAGGCAGGCGTTCGTTGCACTTAGCGCCCTGGTCAGTGGAATGGCCTGCGGACTTGTCTGGATCCAGGACGCCTGCCTGCCTCTATCCTCCCCCCCACCCCCCATCTGGCATGTTTCCCGGCACATACTAACTGCTCATTGACAGCACGAAAGAGTAAATGAGTGAGCTATGAATGCTGGGAAATGGTGAGAAGGTCCCCTTGCCTCAAGGGAAAAGCAGCCAGCTATCCATGGCAGCCAAGCGTGGGCAGCAGGTCGCCTGCTCTCTCCAGGGCCTGGCTTAACTTGATGGGTCACTCTGGCATCCCCGAGATCATGCCTGGACCTTCCAGGGTCATCGCCGTGGTTGCTGCACCCCCCTGTCTCTCGTGCCACCCAGGTACTATTCTCCCCTAACGTCTGCTGAAGGGGTGGGACTCATGCCTGTAGGTGGGTAATGATCGGAGGGAGGCAGGGGAGCTGAGGGCGCAGAACTGGGGTGCCTCCCTCCTCCCTGTCCCCCATCATGGGGATTGTGCCCAGGTCCTTGTGCCCCTTTAAGCTTGGAGATCCTCGTGGCCTCGAAGATCAAGCAGCACTGCAGACCGGGTGCCAGCACTGGTCAGGAGCTGAAAGGCTGCCCGTGCTCTTCTGTTTCTCTGGGTATTTACTGAGCATCATCTAATCCTTTGTCTCTCCTTCAAACTCCTGGCAAGAAGACAGAGCCCTGGGGTTTTAGGCGCAGAGTTGGTCCTCCAGGCCAAAACTCATCCCTGAGGAGATCCAGTGTGCTCATTGATCATGTCACAGTAGGAGATGAGGAAAAGCAGCCTGGAGGCCACCCCAGCCAACCAGACACGACATGATGGGGGTCTTGAGCTAGGGTGGTGGTTGGGTTAGGAGACCAGAGAAGGTGCAAATACGTGAGTGACGTGGAGGGGAGGTGGGCAGGCTGATGCAAGAAGGAGAGGGTGGTTGGACAGCCCATGAACGTTTTCCGTGCATGTCAGAATGTTTAGAACTGACTGTCCGTTGGGCATCCAACCTACTAGCGCCCGGGGCCACTGGGGGCCTGGGATGCCTTTCCAGAAGTTCTGCCCAGCCCCGGTTTGAGTGCCTTCCTTCTTCCCCCAGTGTTGGGGCAGGGGCAGGACGCAGATGAAAGCAGACTCCAGCACGCAGAAGCCTGATGAACTGCTACAGGACAACGCCATGTTAGGGCTGTGCCGAAGCTGCTTTTCGGAGAAGGGGATGTTTGCAGTCCCGTGGAAATGGACAGGAAAGTCCCGTTCTGTCCTTCACCTCCTCGTGCCCCCCAGCGCCAAGTCTGGGATGGCTGTGGGACTCAGATGTTCCTGATAGCTGCAGCTCCACTTTGGGACTAATGTTTAAGGGTCAATTGTGCTGTGAAGAAACACATAAGAGGGGAGTATGCATTTCCTGCAGGGTTAGTTGAGAGCCCCCCCCTTGCCACATGTATAATTACCTCATATCAGAATTGGATACAGGTTTAAGAAGTGTTCAGTAGACTGGATTTGTTTCAGCATGGTTTTTAAATTTTATGTCCTCGTATATGTTAGAGATTTCCCCTCGTTCTAAAATTCTAAACGTAATGTCAGCGGCCTTGACTTTGTTCCGTCCTGAAGGTAACTGTTTATTACAGTCGGCTTTTAAATCCCCCGATTAATAGGAGCAATTAAACAATAGCTTCATTTCCAGCAAATTAACAACCCTAATAGGTAATTGTGACATAAATGAAGATAAATTTGTTTTAATACAATGAAATAAAAAGAATACAGACAAGAACTGAATCTCAGATTAAGAATTTTGACTCCATTGCTGTAGGAAAACTTGAAAGCTTCCCCAGAAATTAAAGCAAAATTAGCTCTCTTTGAGCAGTTTTGTGGGTTTTTTCTCTTTTTTCTTTTTTTAAATTGAGTTTTGTCATATTTTGTGCTAAGATACATGTAAGTAAGTCATCAAAGGATTCTCCCCCCGGGAAAAAGGATACTCAACCAAATCCTTTCTCATAATGAGTTGCTCGGGGCACAGAGAGCGTGGGCAGTTGATTCTTAGCCAAAGCCTTCCATTAGGTTTCCACTGATAGGGAGCCAAAAGGCAAGCGCGTGGCGAAGCATTTCCTTTTTACACAGCCCTAAATTAATTTTATGACCTGATCAGTTACAAGAGCCCTTTCCCTCTTTTTATTAATATTTGTTATAATTAGCAAATTTTCCCAAAATTTATAGTTTGTTTTGTTGAAATGTGGGAGTGGTAAGGCCAGATCTGTTTTTAGAAAGATAAACATGGTGTCATTGTGAAGGATGGTTTAGAATGGGGCAAGACCGGATTCAGGGAAGACAGTTGAGAGATTATTTTGAAGGTAGCAGGGGGGAAAAGATAAAAGCCTGCGAAAGAACAAGGGTAATAAATTTTTCCTTGTGCCAGTGTAAAAATCTCGTATGTTTTAAAGTCCAGGGTCCAGGCTGTCTTTCTAAAGAACACAAGCATGGGAATGATAACTAAGAATAAATGATATGTCTAAATCTGCTTTGAAAGTTTTTAGACTGGGGGTTTAGCTAAAACTGTATTACCAAGCTTGAATCACCTTATAACAACTGCATTTGGTGGCGTTGAATTGGCAAAAGCCTAAAATCTTATATGTTGCCAAAATAGTCATCAATTGTAATGGCAGAATAACAGCATTTTTGTTTTATTAGAAAGTTTGTGGGTTTTACAGAGCAATCATGCATAAAATACACTGTTCCCAAATACCACTCTATTTTTAACACCCTGCATTGGTGTGGTACATTTGTCACAGGTGATGAAAGCACATTTTTATAATTGTCCTATTAACTGTAGTCCATGATTTAACTTAGGGTTCACTGTTTGTGGCATACAGTTCCATGGATTTTATAAAAAATAATTATTCTATTACCGTCTGTATAACCTACCACTTCCCCTTTTTAACCATATTCAGATAAATAATTCAGTGCTTAACAATTATGTTCATGGTATTCTGCTACCATCACCACCACTCATTACCATAACTTATACATCATCTCAGATAGAAACTCTGTACATTGTAAGCATTAACTCCCTAGCATGCCAGCACTTTTAGATATGGGAAGTCTCAGAACAAAACATCTCCAACATATGCCTCTAAGATAGCTTGGAAACCCAACTCCCAGTCCTTACCCTTGGCAGCTCTTCTACCCACCCTCCCCACTCCCTAACACACACACACACACACACACACATGCACATTCCCAAGAGTCTGGTAGAGATGGCCTCTTGACTTCCATCCCACCACCACGTGTCTTTACAATTGTGTTTGACACCTGTCTTTAATTTTCGATGGCTCCCTGTTGGAGAGCACACACTTGGCACTCTTCTTTGCATATTGCCTCCTTAGAAATGTGTTTCCAGTGGCCCCTTTAGCTTTGCCCACTCTACCTTCTCACCCCCACCCCCATTAGATGATCTGTTTGTTGATTCATGTGTTCACTAATCTACACAGTTGGCAAGTGTCTGTTGAGTATCAGGCACATGCTGGTCATGGGAAGGTAAAGAAAGTGTGGTGTCTGGCATTTCCAGAATACTTTGGCTTTCCATGCAAGTGACCCATTGTCTCAGACCATGAACTGATTGTGTCTTCCAATTGGCTGCCCTGTTTGACAGACTTTTTCCTGGTGTTTAGGTATTTGGCTAGACTGTGGTGTCTTCTGGTTGACGAATTGTCATATGTTGTCATCAGAACAACCCAAGATGCTTTTTTAAAATTTTTATTCCATATGTTTTACTCATCTGTCCTCAACATAGATAAAAGGAGCATTAGACACAAGGTTTTCACAATCACACAGTCGCATTACAAAAGCTGTATCATTATACAGTCATCTTCAAGAAACATGGCTACTGGAACACAGCTCTACAGTTTCAGGCACTTGCCTCTAGCCTCTCTCAACACTTTAAACTAGAAAGGGGGGGATATCTATATAATGCATAAGAATAACCTCCAGGAAAACCTCTCGATTCTGCAACCCAAGATACTTTTAAGAATGTTCCTCTCAGTATGATTTTACTGAGTTTTCTGGTATTAGCATCCTGTGTGGGCAAAACTTAGATTGTATGAACGAAACAAATCCAGGATGTTGACCCAGCATTACCAATAACACAGAATATACTTCCTTTAATATTCATTAACTTTGAGATCTTCATGGGGACAAAAATTCTACTTCAGGTTTCTTTTCATTCCTAACCAAGCCACAAATTCAGAACTCCATAGATAATTTGGTAATTAATTTACTCTTAATTAATAAGGTAGTTTAATGATCTCTACTGTAATTTCAAACTGAGTTGAGACATTAGGAGATCTTTTATTTGTTACAAAGATTTACAATTTAGGCCGGTTTTCATTATTTATAGGAGTTCTTTGAATGAGTTCCTGAGATTCTAATGGAGGAACCTTTCAATGGAAGGGGCGAAAGTGTATGTAAAGACATGCCATGACCCCTTTCTTCAAAAATTGTGCTTTGAAAATATTTTTGTGGGATAAAATCAGTATTTAGTCTCATGCCCAATGACTTATAAACATTTCTGTTGTAAACATTTTAATTATTAGTAGCTTTCTCGTTCATAAATTCCTCTCTACCACGGTGTTTTGGTTTACTGAAGCGGACGAAGTGTAATATACCGGAAATGGGTTGGCTTTTTACAGTGGGGATTTATTAGCTTACAAACGTAAAGTTCTAAGGCCTCGGAAATGTCCCAGTCGTGCCATCAAGAGGATGGTCCCTTCTCTGAAGACCGGCTCCCCTGAGAGGGGCACGCGGTAGCGTCTGCTCATCCTTCTTTCCTGGTTTTGTTGCTTCAGCTTCTGGCTCCTCTGTGGCTTTTTCTCTAAATATCCTTGAGTGTTTCTCTGGGTTTCATCTCTGTGGCTTTTTCTGTGTGTCCTTTATCCTCTTATAAAGGACTCCAGTAAGGGGACTAAGACCCACCTTGAATGGGGTGGGCAATGTTGCCATTGAAATAGCCTGATCAAAAGGTCCCACCTTAACAGTATACCAAACTTTGAAATCTGTTCCGTCACTACTTGTTACAATGTACTTTGAAATTTATTGCTTTTATGTATATGTTATATTTAAAAATAAAAAATGTTAAACAAAGGGAAAGGTCCCACTTCCTGTAGGTCCGCAGTCACAGGAATGTATTAAATGAGCATGGCCTTTTCTGGGCTGCGTAACAGTTTCAAACTACCACCCATGGTTTATTCAGAATTGTTCCCCAGTCCCCCCGGTTGCTGGCCTCTGTTCTGCAGCTTTCCCCCATGGCCAAGGAGTCATCTCCTCAAGTAGCGCTTGGTTCGTGCTGAGAACCTGCTTGGCGTGTCCTGCCGGCGCTCCCCTGTCAGCCAGGTATGTGTGCCTTGGTGCTTGCCACGCCCCGCGTCCCACCCGTGCTATCTGCTCCACGGTGCCACTCACCTGAGACTTCCCTTTGCGCTTGGGGACTTGGGGTGTCTCCAGTCGTGCCGATGTGGCAGAAGTGGATGTCACCAGGAACATAATAACGCAGAAAATTGAAACGCTTAATCATCCCAAAGTTAGTTGATTTGTTAGAGATTCCAAGGAAAGTGAATTGCGGGACGGGGTGGTGAGAAGGTGGCGCCCGCTGGGAGCCTGCTCAGGAGGTCTCTGGCCACGCAGGACCACTGGTGGAGGAAGTTTGGATGCAAGATCTGTGTAAAGGATGAGTGAGGAAAGGGTGGCTTGCGGAGAAGGAATTACCTAGCCACGCATCTTAGCAGGTGCTTCCGTGGTCCTGTCTATGCTGGAAAATAAGATATTTCTTGCTGTTTGACAAGGAGAATCTGTCCACTATTAAATGGGAGGCTGATTGAGGTGAGAGGCAATGCTTGTGTCTCCCCTCTTGCGACCCCCCAGCCTTGGCTTGGCCCATCGGTAGCCCTTAGAGTCCTTGCTACGTGTTTAATTGAAGCAAAGCATTTAAACTAGAGAAACTATCTTGCTGCTCAAGTTTACTTACATTTATTTTTGCCAAAAATATCTTAACATTTTCATAAAATGAAACAGCATTTGTGTGCCTTGTTGTGGGGCGGTGTTTGGGCTAGGCAGGAAAAATCTAGAATCCACTCGACTCTTCCCACAAGTAGTGAGCAGGAGGCCCAAAGCTCAGTGTGGATTAAAACGGCTGTATTTGGGATCGTTTGGTGCAGAGTTGTTTACTGAGCAGTCTCTGTATACCCAGCACTAGGGATTCAGGTGCAGCTCTCTCGGGTGCCCACAGGCACCTGGGGGCTTGGTCCAGCATTGGGGAAGTGTGTGTGGGGGGGCAGCCACGTTAGCACTTGGGGCTTCTTAGGGGGCTGGGCCTCTATGGAAGGATCTGGGTAGTTGGAAAAGGGCTTCTGCGGGACAGGCGGTGCAGGAGGGGGCCTGGATCGTCAGAAGGATCTGCCAGCGGAGAAGGGAAGGCGGGGTGTCGGGGCCACAGTGACAGCTCATCTGAGGGGTGCTGTGGCTTGAGCACAGGGCGGGGCCATGGGTGGTGGTGAGGTGGGCAGTGTTGGCTGCCCTCGCTGGAGTTCTCGACCAACTAAGAAGGCAGACCAAGGAGCGAGGCCTGTGGTTTTGAATGTTAAAGCTGTGCTGGAGGCTGAACGTGTCCGGCTTCCAGGTGTGACCTCCCCTTCAAGTCCCAGGCAGCCCCGGAGCCCCCAGCCCGGTTTCCAAAGGGGAGCGGTCCTGCAAGGGAGAGCCAGATGCAGGCCCGTCTTCTTATCCCAGGCTCGCTAGTCATGTAAGTCCCCTCTGCCTGCTGGAATGGGCTGAGCGAGGGTAGGAAGGGGCCGGGATGGGGCCTCTGGGAGCCCGTCTGTGTGGAAGGGGTGCCCGGCACCTGCCTTGCTTTGCTCAGCAGTCTCAGCTCTGCTCTGGAAGGGGGTATATGTGGTTTGCCTTTAGAAGGACCGCTTGGCAGTGTGTCCGGGCTTGCTGTGGCTGTCTTGGGGACCAGTTTGAAAACTGTTTCAGTAGCCAGCCAGGGGAGGACAAGGACTTGGATGGGAGGAGTGGCCGTGAAGATGGGTTTGATGAATTTAAGAGAAATTCCAGAGGTAGAACTGCTGATTTATGTCTGGGGAATGGGGTGGGGGTTGTGCCGTGGCCCCATTAGGAAGTATAGGAGAAGCAGGTCTGGAGGGAGGCGCAGGGAGGTCGGGCTGGGCGGTGTGGGCCTTGAGGCCCCTCCCTACGTTGAGGGGGACAGCAGTTGGTAATTGGGTGAGTGGTAGAAGAACGCAGGAAGGCTGGGGCAGGGCTGTGGTTTATGAGGATTTGGTGCCACTGGCATTGCGTGTTTCAGCTGCTCTCCCCGAAACATTCCCATGGGGGAGCCTGCGCAGGACCCCAGGAGGACTACAGAGGGAGCCCAGGACATGCCTCCGTGTGAAGAGCTGGGCAAGGAGAGCGGCCAAGAGAAGTTCGAGCCGCAGGGGGGAAACCTGGAAAGCAGGGTGTCACAGGAGCTCAGGAAGGAAATGCTTCTGGGAGGGAGGGAATTGATCGGCAAGGTCACATGCTGCTCAGAGGTCAGGTCATTTGCCCCCTGACCTCGGCATGGTTACTGATGACGTTGGCCGTGGCTGGTTCAGCCGCGGGGCCAGGTCAGAAGCCAGGTTGCCACGGCGAAATCAGGGCCGGTGCACACGCTTTCAGGAGGCCGACTGTGGACTCAGAGTTTGGTGAGCAGCTTGGCTGACCCCACAGTGACTGAGCATCTCCTGGGGATGACGGGTCTGTGCAGACAAGCCCATGGCACTGTCCCTGTCCTGCGAAAAGGATCTTCGGGGGGGGGGGTACTGGCGGGGAGATGCGTGTCCACGGGGCACGACGGCCCCGGCGCTGCAGCCCTGCAGCTCGTCCACTGCGTTCGAATCCCCTCCTGCCTCGGGACCCCGCTGTGCCTCATCTTCCCCATCCGTAAAATGGAAGAACTGAGACCTGCCCAAGTTATAGATGGGTGCACAGGACAGGACCTGTTCCCGGTTCAGATGTGGGCAGAGGACGCTGCTCCTCTCATTCTACCTAGAACAAGACAGAAGTGGGTGTTGGGCAGTTAGCCAGGATTTTAGGAATTCTTAAAGTTTCTGAGAGTCTAAATCTTATCACTGATTAAAGAGTGGCCTTTACCTTCTATCCAGTAGAAAATTCGGAATCTGTGGAGAAAGTAGATGTACAATTCACTTTTTTCTGCTAAGTTCTCAAAATAAATTTCTTTCAGTTGAAGAATGCAAAAACATACACAAACATGCCCATAGGTGCCCAGCTTAGAAAAATCATCACGAGTCTTTACCCCAGCTCAAGAAGGGGCTCCAGTCGGCCTCCCAAAAGCACTTCCCATCCTCTCCAGGCCCTGCCCCCTCTCCCCCCACAGACGGGCTCCATCTCACTGCTGACACCCCCAGCTAGGCAACTTGTTCTCAACCTTATACAACGGGATGTTTGTAAGGTCTAATTAAGGAATATCTCGTATCATTTATCCAAATAAAATTTTTAAATTGAGTAGGTTTGGTCCCGGGCCATGTACCACCCCCCCCCAAAAAAAAAAAAAAAACCAAGGAGGAAATGACTTTTACAACAAGCCTTCCTGTTGGAATATGAGGAGGTTAATAAAATCAGTGAGCGTCCCTATGAGAGAGAACGTTCTCCCTGTGTCCTGACTTGGGCATACCGAGGTCACAGGGCAGAGAGTAGAGGGCGTCACCGGCCTACTGGACTTGAGTGGACATCACATCTCAGCCATCAGTGATTCCAGACCCTTGTGAGTAAGCTCGGGTCGTTGTGTTCCTGTTTTCAAAACATTATATGTGTGTTCATATAAAATACCTAAGACATTCATCTCCAAAAACTTAGGCAGCGCAGTGTGGGGTGATATTCATGTTTTGAGCCTGTTAACATGAGTAATTATGACTGTGAAATTATGAAAGAGCAGCACCCCCACAGCCACTGACACCCCCTTTCTCGAGCTGCTTTGGGGGGCGGGTTCCTGCACGCACACCCTGGGGCAGCTCTGCTCTCCCAGGCTCCTGGGAGTTTGCATGCTTTTGCAGGGTGGTGTGGCTTTCCGACGGCACTGGTCACCTTTGCTTTTGCACACCTGGACCCTTCATTTAGGGAGGTCTCCAGTGAGACACATGGAGACCCCCACCCCACCCCCTCCCAGGACAGCAGAAGCGTCAGTGAAACATTTGTGACCATCAGGGAGCCCTGGACCCCAGCTAATGGCCAGCTCACGAGGGGACAGAGGCCGCCAGACCTGATGCCTTGGCCGCTGCCCCTACCCCTCCTCCTCTTCCAGGCTGATGACTGTGTCGTCCTTCTTTGAGGGAACTTGCTCCTGTTTTTATGGGTTGTCTTAGAGGCCTAAAGCAGGCTGTGTGTTTTAGAAGGAAATGTTTATAAATCGTTTCATTTCCTTCATTCGTGTATGGAATATGAGGGACATAAAAATGATGGGTAGTGGGGATATAGGACAAATGCCTAAAAGTTCTAGTAAAGTAAAAAAAAAAAAATGGATATTACCAGTTATTAGGTATTGTGACTTCATTTGTTGTAATTAGTGTGGTAGAACAATCATTAAATGGACGACGAATTTAGCCTGTGTATTGACCGTCTAGCACGTACTCTGTGCCATCCTGCCCCGTCGTTGGGAGAGAGACTTTATCGTCAAAATGTCCTCCTCGCTTGTGAACTCGCTTGTTGTAGCGTCCAGGTAGGAAGGATGGGACGCTGATTTGCATTTGGAATTTCACAAAATGGGCATTTTATTAACATATTTGATTTGCCTCAGAGCATTTCTCAAATCTTTCCTTACCTTAGAAAACAGATTTAGATAAAATATCTATAAAACTCTCAGAGCTTGCTCATCCCGTTTTCTCCTGGCATTTGTGCATTTCCCATGCGTTTAGAGATTAAAGCCCGTGTGTTCATCCAGCTGAATCACAACTCTGAGGCTGGGAATGAAATAAAAATGCAGTATAGTTGATAATAAAAAACTCGCCGCTATTTTTCAAAAAAAAAGAGAAAGAAGTAAATTGGCAATCCCCTAAGCAATCATGATTTTAAGTTTCCATTTTGGTCTTTGGGGTCTCAGTACACCTAGAGGACAAATCTTTTTGCAACTGTTAGAATCTCCATCTTAGATTTTATTTTTGAATTCACTTAATGAGTTTTAAAATATTCTAATATATGTCTTCAGAGACCCCCAGATCAATACGCCAATGGTTTTGAAATGACAGAGTGCTGCGATATTCCTCTGTAATTTAAACATGATTAGCTGATGAAGGTTATGATCAATACACTACGGGAAGATAAATTAATTGATATCATCCTTTCAGGATGATAAGAGGCCTATTGGAGGTGGGATGTAACTAATGAAGCTGCGTCTTCATGTCTGAGAACCATTTTTTATGTATCTCATTTTCACTTAATCATATTTATGCTACCGTTCATTTACATGCAAACCGTAAGCTATGGACAAACCATTTCCTTATTAAAATTGTATTCATTTGGAAAAGAAATGATCTTCAAACACGACGTCCTATCCTTCCACGTTGCAACCTCCTAACGGGGAGAGATGATGTGTCCACTTGTGTGAGCTTCTTTAAAAAACAGCAACTATCAGAACCAAGACAAGGATGGAATATTATTGAACTTAATTACAGCAGTCCCCAAAGACACACATCTATTCAAATAAAAACTGTAGTTATTCTCCTGTAGTGACACCTATTGGTGTAGGAAGAGTTTTCTCATCGTTGACTTCCTTTCCAATTAAATTCAGTATGCTTTATCAGTGAGCCTATTTGCCAAGAGAAGTTATGGCTGGTTGAATTTAGATTCGTATTGATTAAGATAAACTTCCAATGTGTGTAGTAATATATTTAAATAAAATGAGGTCTTTGATATAATTACATGTCCTTGAATATAATTCTGTGCAGTAGCTTGCGAAGTTTAGAGTTATTATTTAGGCAATACAAAAGGAAAGATTTTTGACTTTGAAAGGATTGGCTAAATTACTCTTTATTGTTTGGGATTATTTTTGCTGCAAGTAGCTAGACAAAATTGTTTTGTTAGAACAGCTTAAACAAGACGGATGAGCATCTCTGATTCACATTCAGGGTTCCAGGGTGCTCCATGCAGGGCGTGCATCCCTCTGTGGAGTCAGGAGGCCAGCTCCTTCTGTCTCATCGTCCACCAGGTGTGGCTTCCATTGCCAAGGTCAGCTTGCTGGTCAGTGGGGTTGCAGGTGCTGTCTGTGCCTTTCAGGGAGCACAGAGGAAGAGGTCGTAAAGAAGAGAGGGCACAAAGCACAGGTCTCCCGGGTAGAGTCCTGGGGGCCGGGGAAATGTAGCATTTATCCTTGTAGTCATGTGCACAAGTGAGAAAGGAGAATTCTGCTACTGGAAGCAGGGACTAGCAGACGGGAGGGCCAGCCGCTGCTGTGCCCCGTTCCCTGTGTCTGGAGACCAGCCTCTCACCTGTTTCTCTCGTCTTCGTGTCTCCCAGTTGCCCAGAAGATCGTCGCCACCAGGAAGAAGCAGCAGCTCTCCATTGGGCCGTGCAAGTCCTTGCCCAACTCGCCCAGCCATTCGTCCGTCTGCTCCGCGCAGGTGTCCGCCGTGCACATAAGCCAGGTACGTCGGGCGGTGGAGCGTGGGGAAGGTGCGGCCGCTCGGAACTGTGGAGAGCGTCTTTGTGCACGTTATCTGCAGCCAAGTCTAAGGTTGAGTCATTTTTCTTTTCACCTTTATAAATAATAGCATGCTCGTAATTGACTTAACATTTCCTTCAGAAACTGCTGTGGCCAAGTATTTTTTATGGGAAACATTCTTTAACGTTTTCTTCCTTCACGCTGCTTATGCTTTGTGTCCTGCTGGTTCGAGGGAGTTCTGTTGTGCATGGACGCTGTGTGCCGCTGTCTCTCTAGTTGATTTAAATCGCCTTACTTAGGGCCTGGTCTGCTCTGTTTATAAGTTAAACAGCTCTGGGTAAAATCTCTGGGCTCATCCCATTTTATGCTTAAATTTTAGAAACATTCGATTATAATTACCATCTCCCTTAGAACCTATGGAAACTAGCTTTCCATAACAACATTTTGCTAAATTATTTACTTGGAAGCAAATGAAATCATTGTCACTTTGAAGCAACCAACCAGAAGCCTATTAGAGAAACCATTGCCTTCGTTTTGCCTGCACACTTGTGTTTTGATTAACATTCCTTGGCCAGGTTTTATGCTGGCACAGTTTTTTTTAAGGAAGGTTTAAAAGTGTGCTCTGAGTTTCCCTGGGAAAGTCCATCAGCTCTCGCATTTACAGAGGGAACTATAAAGCAGTGGCCAAGGACGCCTATGTCTTCATCCTGTACCTTTAGCACCCCGTGAATCCTGAATTAATTCCCAGCAGTTCTCACATAGTCAGGATGTCATTTTCCAGGGGGCTGGGGTTCTGCTTGCATCTGACCTAGAGGAGGGAAGGGACCATGGAACCCATGCAGTTGAAGCCAACAGGAAAGAGAGAATAATTGCATTTAGCTCTCAGATTTTTTAGATGAACTGGTAGAGACTTCTCAGAGGAGACAGCCCAGGGATGAGATCAGGCGTGCGTGCTGCCACCGTGACGCAGTGCGGCGGGCAGCAGCGCCCAGCCCCGGGAACGCCCCCCTGAGCAGCGCGGCTTTTCCCCACCGCAGACGAGCAACGGAGGCGGGAGCTTAAGCGACTACTCGTCCTCTGTGCCCTCGACGCCCAGCACCAGCCAGAAGGAGCTGCGCATCGACGTCCCGCCCGCGGCCAGCACGCCCACGCCCGTCCGTAAGCAGTCCAAGCGCCGGTCCAACCTCTTCACCGTGAGTGCCACCCCGGGAAGCCACCGCGGGGGATAGTGGCGAGTCCGGGCTAGTCGGTCTGGGTGCCCGGTGGTGCCAGGGTTTCTGTGGAGTCCCCGTGAACTCAGTGGGGTGCTGATTTCTGCGGCACCCGTAGGGGAGTTGGGAGAAGCAAGGGTTTTGACAGTTGGTAAACTGGGAGTGTCTCAGCATGGGGGAAACCCTGAGACATGAACCCAAATCGAAGGGCAGGGGACTCTTAGAAAGATGGGCTCTACCTTGTGACCTTCATCATCTCCAGCTAAAGGCTTGTCATAGGGAACAAGGACCAGAATCCACAGCGATGACGTGGGTGTCAGAGCTCCCCAGCGTGTGTGTCTAGCTGCAGGGGAGGTAGAGAAGGCATTGCGTCCGCAGGGGCCTGAGCACTGGCCTACTGCAGCGTGGAGGTCAGGGAAGGGGCGGAGTCCGGTGAACGAACATCCGGTGTTTTGGCACCAAAAGCCTGAAGTGCTTCACAGAGGCGCTTTGACAAAGTGCTCCTCACATGAGGTTTCCACAGGATCACCTGGGAAGCATTTCAGAGCCGTAGATCAGACCTCGAGGCCCAGAAACTGTAGTTTAAACTGCTCCCTGGGTGATTGGGGCACAGAGACACCCCGAACCTGGAGGTCCAGAGGTGCTGCTGCCCTACCCTGCCCTCCATGCCCCAGGAGCCGTGTGCGGGACCCGCTCAGCCCCTGCTCTGTGGCTGCAGCCCCCCCCCAGCTGGAAAGGGAGGCCCCTGCCCCTGGGTTTCTGTTCTCTCTGTTCAGGGCCTCCTAAGCCACATCGGTGCCTCTGCTTTTAAGCCCACAGTTCTCGACTGGGTGCGATTCTATGCCCAGGGGACTTTGGGAATTTCTGGAGGAGTTTGTGGTCGTCACATCCTGGGATGGGGGCACGACTGCGTCCGGTGGGGGGGACCAGGACGCCGCTTGGAGGCATCCGTGGTCGGGACCACCAGCCCCAACAAAGGAATACCTGGCCCGGAGATCAGCAGTGTCCTCTTCCAACAGTTTGAGTTCTGTGGTCAGTTCTTGCTGACGTAGACACAAAGAATTTTAATGTTTGCTATTTTGAACTGGGAGACTAAACGGGAGGCTGGGGTCGTCCTGGTTGAGTTGGTGCTTGGCTGCAGGGGCCGGCTGCCCGGGCCCATCAGGTTGGTCCCCCGAGAGCACCCCATACCCCACCCCACCCTGCCCCCACCCTGCACAGCCCTCCCTGAAGGCAGGGAGGACTTGAACTTCTCTCACTGCCATTCATGTGTTGTGAGAGCGATTCTAGCTGTGTTACGCAGGAGTCGTTGTCAGGCCATTTGACAGCTCAGGAGGTAGGTTTTCAGGTTTCTGTAGAACGCAGATGAACATCTGATGTGCTTAATTTGTCCATGCATAAAACATTTTGTTGTGAAACGTCTTCAGACCTAGAGAGACTAATAGCAGTCATTTAAATTGCCACCTCCTGGCTCTGTCAGCTACCCGGTGGTCCCTTTATCCCCCCAGGGTGGGGAGGGGTCTTTTGGTTGGAAGCTTTTTGCCTCACAGGACAGGCTGTGTACTGGCTGGTAGCCCAGTGGACTTTAGACACCAATTCCCAGGACCCGACTGGGACCAGAGAGGGGCGTGAGCAGGACGGAGCTCAGCAGCCAGGGCTGGGTAATCAGTGTGGACACGGTCCCTTCTTGGGGAGAGGTGAGAACACACCCCATCTCAGGACACCTTTGAAGATTCATTTCTTTACTGAGGAAAGCGGTGAAAAGCCAGGCAGGATCTGTAAAAAATGGGGCTGCCCCTAAGGAGAGCTCTGGCTTGTCCCTGCCCCCACTTCCTTCCATCCGCAAAGGCAGCTCTTCAGCTGGAATTTGCCTGAAAGGAGTACCCTGGGCTCTGCCCAGTGGGTAATTCGGATGACCTGGGTGGCTTACACAGGAGAACACTCTGAGGTCAGAAGAACCCACATCATCGGGGTTGAGTTAATGACTGTTTACTTAGCATCTGCCATCTGCAGAGCCCTGGGTTAGCTCTGGTCTGCCAGGAAGATTTGTTGCCTGGGGTAGACCCACATGTGAGAGTGATTTCAAGTGAAGAGAGAAGAGAAGGACAGCCTTTCCCTTTGTGCCCCCTGCCCATGCCCCATGCCCTCACACAGGCACGCACACATGTGCAGGCATCTGTGATGAGGCCAGGGCAGGGAGGGCACATGACAGGAACCAATAAAAACTCATCGCTGTGGCAGCAGGAAATACTACGATGTTTTACGTCATTGGTTAACGTCTCTAATAATATAGTGTATTATGAATCTACACAGTATCTACATTTATTCCCTTTCTGTTTAAATGTTGGAAACAGTTTGAGAGTACGTCCTTTTAGAAATTTAATCCTTTAAGAACTGTGGCTGCACAACTCAGTTGTTAGTGAGAACTGAAATGTGGAATTACAAAAGCAGCAGACACTGTCAGGCTGCTTCGTGTGCTTGAGGAAAAGGCAGCTGAACCCGAGTGCAGGGCTGGGGTGTGGGCGTTGCTGGGTCTGATGTTGAGCCAGGTGGTGCCGATGATGATAATTGGATATTTTTTTTTTTTAATTTTTAAAACATTTTTATTATAAAATCTTCACACACACACAATCCATACATGGTGTACAAACAATGGCTCACAAAATCGTCACTTAGTTGTATATTCATCACCATGATCATTTTTAGAACATCTGCAGCACTCTTTGTAGTTAATTGATGACTCCTGAAGGTCAACCATTGGTAACCACTGATATGATGACTGTACCAGTATGTTTGCCAATTGTGAAATATCATATAAAGATAACAATACAGTATTTAGCCTTTAGAGGCTGACATTTTTCACTTGAGCTAATGAATTTTAAATGAATACATGTTGTTGCATGTTACAGTACATTACT
>PVIY010029843.1:0-31605 GCA_004026745.1 Myrmecophaga tridactyla | reverse complement strand
CTCTTATTTCCTATGAAGCACACTAAATAATTCTTTGGGGTTCAATGTTTAATTACACTGATTATAATAAAAACAAGTTTAGAGGGAGCACCTTGTTAGGCCAAACCCTCACTCCTAACTTCCAGGAGGCCCCTTGTAAAACCAAACCTATACCCGCTCACAGGGCAGTTCCATGATTGTCCTTGTATCTGCCCTCCCACAGCTGCATTCCTCGATAACTCCCCTTATGAAACCTCCGTCCGCCCTCCTGCAGCTATAGCCCCCGCAGCTACAATTTTGTAACTGTTCCCCTTATCCAGCATCCCCCTCCAGTAGCTACAGCCCCAGCAGCTACAAGCTTGCAATAGCTCCTTACTTGGCCTGCCAATTTCTCACTCCCAAGCTCTCCCAAGCTCCACAGTGAAAATCTGCCACCTCCCTTTCCCTACTCCCACCAACCATCTTATCTAAGCTGTGCTCCTTCCCCTACTCAGGGCTGTCATCTTCTCAGGGGTAAGCCCAATGCACAGAGCTTCACAGGAAAGCTCCTTTCATCGAGTTTTAGCCTCTGCGCTCTCCTGGTTGAGAAACCTATCATACCTTTTTTTAAATTTATTAATAAACATAACCTTCCTTACCAGCACCATATTTTTAATAGTCACTCCTCTACACATCTTGAGAATCCTAAGTAATGGCCAAGTAGACAGAAGAATGACTTTAATGAAACACAGTAAAGACCAGGGATGCTGCTTCCCTAAGTACATGGCATCCAGCAGAAGACTTACCATGAAAGAGTTATGAACCACTAACCCTGTTCACATTGAGGTACCTCTAAGTATAAAAACTTTCACAGGTGTAGTATGCTGAGTGTCAAGTAAAAGGTCCCTGGCTGTGGTCATAAGATTAATCTCAGAAGCCTCCAAGACCAGAGTAATTATGGCGTAACTACAATTTAGCAGTAAAAGAGGCAGACAAAGAAAAGTTGTTCTAAGTTTCATACATAATTACGCAAAGAGGCTTGTACTACATCTGAAATATATCATCTTACCATCTCTTCAGGAGGGATAGATGCTGGGTCTCTTACTGACTGAATACTCCTCAGAAACTGGACAAAGAAATAAATTAAGAAAAATAATTCATACATACGTTTGGTGAACCAATCTCTTACCCCAAGTTACAAAAGCAAAGCAATGGATATACCAATAAAGAAATCTTCAAATCAATGTCACACATACACAAATTTAAAACCTTCCTAATTAAAAAATATACATACAGGTGAGCACAAGGCTTAGCAGAAAATAAATTTAAGATCCCTTTCCTCTTGCCTTCATTGGTTTGCCAGGCACCCCCTGCTGTCCAGAAGCAGCTCTGCATCTGAATCCCCACATGGAAATGAGGAATACTGTCTTCTCACCGTACATATATTAACAAAAATGAAGCTTTTCTAGCCTAGAACGAATCTATCATTAATCTCCTCACTGAATCAAGACAATCCTAAGGCTTGCCACCACATGTGATATAAAAGCTGAAGACTTTATGAGCTAAGGAAACAGACCAAACATCCAGAGAACAAGCACATTCATTTGCGCAAAGATTTGGGGTTTTAGGGTATTAAGAAAACAAAATGAGTGTAATAAATTCCCTGCCAACCAGGCGCTCACAATCTAGAATGCAAACTAAAATTTTCAATAAAATGGGCTGAGTGACAGGGAAGCAGAGTACTTATTTTGTTGACAGGGAAGGCCTGGGGTTAGGGATTCACAGAGAGGAAACTTAAGCTGGATCTTAGATGAGTTTTCATATTCCAAGGAGCCGAGGGGAAGAAAGGCATTAAGGCAGGAGAATGGCATACAAAGGAAGAAGAGAGTGAGGGAATCCTACGCATTTGGGAACAAAACTGAGTAGTGTGGAATAGGATGTAACCAGCATGTGGCTCAGTAATTGTGAGAGCATCTGTGGCTGAAGGGATGCTGGGGAAGAGCTGCGGAAGGGGCTTCACCATGACCTATGCCATGGTAAGGAATCTCAAATATATCCCACAAGAGCGATTACATTCTAAACTGTATTATACTAATTAAGCATAAGTTGAATTGAAAGGAGAAAGTGATCAGCAAGGCAGAAATAATCAGAGAGACATCTTCATGGCAGAAATAGAATTTGAACTGAGCATGAAGTCACGAAGGTGCAGTAAGTTAGGGCTTGGGAGTTTAGTGTGAAAGTAGCACACTACAGAGTGGGGGAAATTAAGGTGGAACCGAGATGCCAAACAGTGAGTTACCACCTCACTAAGGGTGTTATGATGGGAGTGTGTGTTTCTTTTTTTTCTTTTCGATTTAGAAGGGATCTAGCAGAACATGCATAATGGTTAAAAGAAAAAACAAACAGCGAATAAAAAGGTTTATTAACTTACCTAAGCGAAAAAAGTACAGATCTTTGTCAGAAAAAAAGTTATAAGAACCACAAGCAACAGCACCATAGCCCACAGGAGAAGCTAAGGTGCAGCGCAGTCCTGATGCCTGCTCCCTTGTGGCGTAATATATCACTATGGGCAATTTAGACAACTCTGAAGAACTTTTTTGGGAGGGCATTTAATATGTGCCAACCACTATTCTAAGTAGAGATAGAAAGATAAATATAAGATACTAACACACCCTCAGGGTGAAAAAAGTTGAAAAGGCAGATAGTTCAAGGTGATTTCAGTCTTAAGCACTAAGTGGCATGGAGGAAGTACAGGACACTACAAGGAGGAAGGAGGAGGGCAATTAATTCATTCAAGTAAAATATTTGAACAAATCATTTTACCTCTCTGTTTCAGGTTATAAAATGAGGAGAAAGGAAGAAATGACCTGTAGTACCTCTTTAAGGAATTAAAATCCTAGCATTCTACAGATATGAGCACTCACAAAAAAGTCAAGTCTCCAAATAAAAGGGCACCCTAATATGGAGGGAAAGTCCCTTAGCATGACCCACACACCAAAATGCTGGCAAACCCTGAAAAACCAAGAGGGAGGGACCATCACCTGCCTTACCTCCGGTGTGGCCTCAGGAACTTTACAGACAGTTTCCATCCCTCCTAGCTTCCAATGCCCATCTTCACTCACAAACACAGACGATAAGCAGACATTGTTATGTGTCAGCTTTCCCTGGGGGAAAAAAAAATAGGAAGACTGACGCTCCAATCTTTGAAGCAGTTAAAGTATATATATAATAATTTTAAAGGACTATGACAAGTCTTCCCATTTGTAGCATAATAAAGGTAACTAATTTTAAGGAATAACAAATTGAATAAGCCTATTTAAGCATTACGAGGTTAGAAAAAAAAGAAAAATGCACGGAAGGGCTTTTGTTCATTGGTGCCTCTACCGGGCCAGGCAGGTTAATAAAGACAGTAAAGCTATTGCACAGATACAGTCACATCCCCATTTCTGAAGGAGTTCGGAGACATAAGTGCCCTGAAACATAAATCTACAAGTCTTTATAGCCTATATTATTTCAGTGCCTTTCGAGATAAAATTTGCTCCCACAGGTTATTTTATTAATTTTCTCCTCTAAATTCTTTCTCACCCACATTCTATCATGAACCCAGATCCACTTCACCTGAAATCTTGTCAGTAGACATTAAAAAAATTCTGCCTGAAGAAGAGGAAAATAGAATAAGGAGCACCAGAAATATCCCACAAACCACAGAAGAGCCAATTTGTATACTATAAAAATAGTACAGTCAAATAAATAAAAGGGAGGTAGAAAATGAGAAAAGAATTCAAGTATGTAAGTTTTCCCAAACCAGAAATCATTCCAATAGAAAAAAGAACACTAAAATATTCTAACCACTACACTAAAAATATGCATATTTTTATACAGACCATGCCAAGATATACAGTGTGTGTGTATAAAGTAGATTTAGAATAGTATGTATGATATGTTTCCTTTTGAGAAAAAGTAAAAGCGCAATAGATACACAGATATTTGTTATATAAACATCTCTGGAATAATTCACTGACAACCATGGTTGCCTCTGGAGTGAAGAATTAGGGCACTTGAAGCAGAGGTGGGACAGGGTCCTTTTCCTTGTATCCACTTGCATCCCGTTTGAATTTTTTTACCATTTGCATGTACTTTCTTCAACAAAGAAAATATTCCTGCCAGATGAAGTATTAATAATTCTTGTTATTACTTGAATTCTTAAACAGACTTCCAAGAGACCGTAAATTGAATCTGATATTTGGAGAGTCTGTCTCTCATTAATAGTAAAAAGCCATAAAATCTTTTAAAAAGTGTTTTTCAACCTGTGAATCTTGGAGGGCTGCCAAGGGCCTAAATGCTTCAGAGTGTAAAATAATTAAGAAATAGTATCTCAATAAAACTATCACAAAATAGACCAGGAGGAAACATAGCAACCACCACATTTTCCCTGTAAAAGCATGCAGCACTAGAGAATAAAGCACATGGGATACAACACAGTTAAGGGGCTGTCTCTCCATCGGCTCTACCCCACTCAAATGAGAAGGGATGTGTATCAACTCTGCTTATCCCAAGAAATGGCTGTTTCTTCAAAATCTAAAATGGAACAAAACACCTGAAAACAAATATGAACTTTAGTCTATAGAAGGGTTGATGTGAAACATTTCTCTGTCTTAATGACAAATACCACCTGTAGACACAGCTACTTTTAGGCAAAGACTTAGCCAGTACTAGAGGTGGGCTTCAGTAAACTGATAAAGTACCGTAAACAACTGCTCAGCGACAGAAACCCCATTCCACAAACCAGTTATATGGAGCCCCTCCTGTGCCTTCCAATGTGCTATTTTTTCCTGAGGAAGTTTTTAATAGTAATTTATAATTTCTGTACACAGCATATTTTACAAACACAACCACACATATCAACTTTCTGGTCCACATCAAGGCCGGTGATGCAGACTGTATTTCGGTTACTCACTCTGTCATGAAGAAAGATAAGAGCCAGCAAAATGTCATAGATCCCAGCACAGATTTCTGCAGAAGACAATGTTTCCAAAGCCACTTCCAGAGGTTGCACTCGCTCAGTGACAAGATGAATGCCATCTGCCTCCACGGTACAAGACAAAAATCTTAGCAAGCAGGGGTGTCGAAGTGTCTTCAGGTGCTTAAAAATATATAAACAAAAGAGTTAATGAAATTAATGTACCCTAAACCAGAATAATTATAGTTTCGTATATATCCCAGTAAAAATCAGAAAATGTATACTTGTATTCAAGGTTCTCATCAACACCCTACTTCCCCTTCTCACCCCCACAAATTTCAAATAAGACAGCAGAATCTATGGCTTGTTCTGACTTTATTCAATCTACCAACATTTAAATAACTCTACAGTGACTTCTAGTTCCATTATGGCAGTGTCTCCTAGAGCCCAGACCTCCAAATAATTACTGCTATAAACTCTAAACAAAATACCAAAAACAACCAACTGAGAACACTGGAAAGCAAACAAAAGTACATGAACAATGAAAGGGATCCAAAACTTGGAGAAGCGACATTCACAGGGGCTCAGTATGGGGATTCTTTTCTTCTCTCATTTCTAGGCAGGCTCTAGTTGCACAGTAGTGGCAGGTGGCTAAAACTTCCATCTATCTAGTCAGAGGAATCATGGTAAGGAACATTGGTAGGCCAGAGAATGAGGGAAATACTCCAGACAGGAGACTGCTGGAGAATGAGATGCCCTAATTTGGGGCATACCAATACAATTCTATCTATCACCTGAGCTAAATGTGAACAAGACAGGCCCAAATCAAACAGTAAAGTCTGAAGAACTGAACTGATATTTGAACCACCACCCATTGTTAGAGAGTGAGTAGTTCAAACACATGAGGTTTGAGCCTAATGGAGCTGAATGCTTGTTAAATCAAATATATCAGCATTCTCTAGGGGATTATAATATCCAAGGGTCTACAGTAGAAGATGATATTCAAAATCTCCAGGATGTGATCCAAAATTATTCAGCATACAAATGAGGAAAAGGTTACCAATTCTTAATGAACAAAAAAAATCAACAAATGCCAACTCGATAGTCCAGCTGGAATCATCAGAAAGAACTTAAATCAGCTATTTATAACCACTTGCCTACAGGTAAAGGAAAACAGATATGAAATAAATGAAGACAGAAATTCTCAGCAGAGAAAAGAAAATTACAAAAAGAACTAAACAGAAATTTGAAAAAGTGAGAACTACAACATCAGAAAGAAAAAGATGCAATGGATGGGCTCAATAACAGAATGAAGATGACAGAAGAAAAAGTCAGTGAATATGAAAGTAGATCAATAGGAATTTATACAATCTGAAGAGGAGAAAAAAATAATTTTGAAAAAAATTGGAACAGAGACTCAGGAACCTGTGGAAAATAACAAAATCACAATGAATCAGGAATCCCAAAAGGAAAGAAAAAGAACTGTGGGGGATGGAATCATGTCCCTCACAAAAGGCATGTTCAGGTCCCAACCCCTGATTGTGTGGCATGCTCCCTTCTTCAAATAGCTCTTTTGAAGACAAAATTAGTTAAGGTGTGCCCAAACTGAAGGAGGGTAGGCCTTATTCCACTATTGCTGAAGTCCTTATAAACAAAGGAAGTTGGACACAAAACGGAAGCCATGGGGAGCAGCCAAGCAGAAATTAATAGAACGTGGAATTAAAAGGAGAAGATACCACCATGTACATCGTGCTGGCTCGATTTTGGACTTCTCCTAGCCTCAAAACCATGAGCCAATAAATACCCATTATTTAAGCCAACCTACTGTATGGTACATTTTAGCAGCTGGAAAATTAAAACAGATTTTGGCTCTAGAAGGAAGGGACCTGCTATTACAAATACTTAAAAATGTGGAAAACAGCTTTAGAACTGGGTACCAGGCAGCCTGGAAAATTGTGAGGTACTTGTAAGAATAAGCCTAGATTTCTTTGAGAAGATATTTGGCAGAAAAATGGACATTAAATATTCTTCTGATGAGAAATGAAGAGTATCTTAATGGAAACTGGAGAAAAGGAGATTCATGTTGTAAGTGCCAGAGAATTTGGCAAAATTATGTTCTGATGGAAGGCAAACCTTGAAAGTGATGAATCAGATATTCAGCTGAAGAGGTTTCCAAGTGAAGTGTAGAAGGCGCTGCCTGGTTTCTCCTTGCAGCTTATAGTGGAAAGAGATAAACTGAGGACTGAACTGTTAAGTGCAAAGAAATCAGCAACTATTTGGAAAATTCTCAGCCTATTCAGAGAGTGTACACTGAAAATAGAGCCAGAAGCCATTCTCTCTGAGGCACCTCCCTGAGCTTTCAGGAAGTCAGTCCCCAGAGACAGGGATCTATGTGAGGGTTTAACTGAACAATGCTTTGCTAAAGAGGGTGGAGGCTACACCTTGGCATTTGAGGAGAGCATGGCGACTGCTTAAGTGTTTCAAAGGGGTGGGGGCTGCTTCTCCATCAGGCTGGAATGACAAAGAATTGAGCCAGAGATGATTCTCAGACCTTGAAATCTAATGGAGTTTGCTCTGCTGGGTTTGGGGCTTGTTTGGGACCTATGACCCTTGTTTTCCTACCAATTTATTCTTTCTAGAGTGGGAATGTTTATCCTATGCTTGCCCCACTGTTGCACACTGAAAGCAGATAATACATTTTCTTGGTTTCCCAGGACCATAGACAGAAAGGAATTTCATCTCAGGACAGACAACACTCACAACTGATTTTGATAAGACGCTGTACTTAGCATTGTTACTGAAATGGAAAGTTGGGATGGAATTTTGCGTGTGGAAAGAACATGTCTTTTTGGAGTCCAGACGGTAGACTGTTGGGGACTGAATCATGTCCCTCACAAAAAGCAGGTTCATGTCCAACTCCTGGTTCTGTGGCTGTGAGCCCATTTGTAAAGAGGATATGAACCCATCTGTTATTAATTAAATTGTCCCCAAAATGAATTAGGGTGGGTGTTAATCCAATATGGATGAAGTTCTTACTAGCAAAGGAAACTGAACTCTAAAAAAAAGCCACAGGAATAACAAGAAGCTGGAAGTCCAGAGAACCTGGAAGAGAAAGGTGAAGACACCTATGTGCATTGCCATGTGACAGAAAAGCCAAGGACCAACTTAATATTCATGTGGGAAAAAATAGACACATCAACACTTCACACCACATACAAAAACTGACTCCAAATCGATCACAGACTTAAATGTAAAATCTAAAAGTACAAAACTTCTATAGAAAAATATATGAGAAAATCTTTGGCACCTTGAGGTTGCAAAAATTTCACAGATACTAAATAAAAAGAATGAATCATAAAAGAAAAAAACTGATAAATACAAAAAAAAAGCAAAGGAAGACTGAATGGAGTGAAAGGCAGACTGAAAACATAAATCAGAGACAAAGGGGGAAAAATAAAATGACAGACTTAAGCTCTAACATATCAATAATAACAAATTAAATTGACAGAGTGGATTAAAAAACATAGCTCAACTGTATGCTGTCTACAAGAAACTCACTTCAAATACAATGATACTAGAAATCTAAAAATAAAAGAAAGAAAAAAGATAGGAAAACATTAATCAGGAGTGGCTATATTAATATGAGAAAAAGTAACTTCAGAACAGAGAAAATTATCAGAAAGACATTATATAACAATAAAAGTGTCAATCCACCAAAAAAGATACAACAATCCTAAATGCACTCATTTAGGAGCTGCATTTTAGAGCTGCAAAATATGTGAAACAGAGAGGGAGCAAGATGGTGGCATAGTGAGGTATGGAATCTAGTTTGTCCTACAGAGTAGCTAGTAAATAGCCAGGAATGGTACAGAACTACTGCTAGGGGAACATCAGTGACCGGACACAGTGTACACCAGCCTGGACCACGTGGAATGGCTGAGATTCTACTAAGAACTGTAAGTCCCCCAAGCTGCTGATGCCGGTGTTCTTCCCCTATGGGCACAGCAGGCTGGTTCCCTGAGGGGAAAGGAAATAGATTTTGTAGCAAGGGCTTAGCTCAACCAAGCACCAATTGCAGAATTAACAAATTCTGACTACTGAAAATTGGACCCAGGACAGAGAAACCTGGAATAGGCACTAAAGGTACTAGGAGTCTTTCCCCAGAAGAGTGGGGGCAGGGCCGACAGGAAACAAACAAACAAACAAACAAAAACAGTGGCTTTTTGAGTTGGACAGCACAAAATACTAGAAAAGGGCTGGACCCCAAGAAAAGGGGGCATATACAGCCTGGAGGTACATACAACCATGTACCAACTTAAGTTCTTGTTTGACAAACTGGAGGACCAGGGTTCCCAATCTGAAAACACTTTTTTTTGTGGAATCTAAACAACTAGTGAGTCAAGGAAGAAATTACAAGAGAAATCAGTAAATATCTCAAGGCAAATGAAAATACCACATATCAATATTTATGGGATGCAGCAAAAGCAGTGCTAAGAGGGAAATTTATTGCCGTAAATGCCTATATTAAAAAAAAAGAAAGTACAAAAATCGAGAATTAATTCTTCACTTAAAGAACAGAAAACTAAGATAAGAACAGAAATAAATGAAATTGAGAACATGAAAACAATCGAGTAAATCAACAAAACCAGAAGGTGGTTCTGAGAAAATGAGTAAAACTAATGGACTTTTTAGCTAGGGTGACAAAAAAAAAAAAAAAAAAAAAAAAAAAAAAAAAAAAAAAAAAAAAAAAAAAAAAAAAAGGGAGAGAGAGGATTGAAATATTTAAATCATAAATGGAAGAGGAGACATAAACACTGACCTCACAGAAATAAAGGAGGTAATGAGAAGATACTATGAGATACTATATGCTAAAGAACTAAACAACAAAGATGACACAGGCTTCCTAGAAAGGCATGAACAACCAACACTGACTCGAGAAGAAACAGACAACCTCGACAAACCAATCACAAGTAAACAGACTGAATCAGTCATCAACAAGCTCCCAAAAAAGAAAAGTCCAGGACCAGATGGCTTCACATGTGACTTCTACTATGCATTCAAGAAAGAATTAGTACCAATCCTGCTCAAACTCTTCAAAAAAGTTTAAGAGGAGGGAAAGCTACCTAACTTATTCTATGAAGCATACCATGCTCATTGATTGGAAGACTAAATATAGTTAAGATGCCAATTCTACCCAAACTGATTTATAGATTCAATGCAATACCAATTAAAATCCCAACAACTTACTTTACAGAAATAGAAAAGGCAATAATAAAATTTATTTGGAAGGGAAGGGTGCCCCAAATACCTAAAAATATCTTGAGAAAGAAAAATGAAGTGGGAGGTTTTGGTCAAAAAAGCATGGTACTGCCATAAAGACAGATATACTGACCAATGGAATCAAACAGAGTGTTCAGAAATAAACCCTCTCATCTATGGACAACTAGTCTTTGATAAGGCAGTCAAATCAACCCAACTGGGACAGAGCAGCCTCTTCAATAAATGCCATTTAGAGAACTGGATATCCATACGCAAAAGAATAAAAGGGGACCTATATCTCACACGCTATACAAAAATTAACTCAAAATGAATCAAAGACCTAAACATTAGTGCTAAGACTATAAAACTTTTATACGAAAATGTAGGGAAATATCTTATAATCTTGTTAATAGGAGGCAGTTTCCTAGACCTTACATCCAAAGCATGAGCACAGAAAAAAGAAATAGATAAATGGGAACTCCTCAAAATTAAACACTTTTGTGCATCAAAGAACAATGTCAAGATAGTGAAAAGGCAGCCTACACAATGAGAGACAATATTTGGAAACCACATATCAGATAAAGGGTTAGTGTCCAAAATATATATTGATGAGCCGCTAAACAAGTTGTAGTATATACATACAATGGAATATTATGCATCTGTAAGACAGAATAAAGTCATGAAGATGTAACAATGTGGATGAACCTTGAGGACACTATACTGAGTAAAATTAGCTAGAAACAAAAGGACAAATAACTGCATGGTTTTACTAATATGAACTAACATTAATGAGTGAACTTGGAGAACTTAAGTTAAGAACACAGGGAATCAGGAGATAGAAATAGGGTAGTGATGGGCAATTGGTGCTGAAAGACTATACACTGTACAACAGGACTGACTGTAAAAACTCAGAAATGTATAGCACGATACTACCTGATTGTAACACAATCATATAAGTATAATGAATGAAACAGAATGTAAGTATGATAGAGGAAGAAGGGCTAGGGACATGTGTGAAACTGGAAGGAAAGACAGAGGATAAAGACAGAGATGGTATAATTTAGGAATGCCTAGACCGAACAACGATGATCATTAAATGTACAAATAAAAAAACATTTTTGCATGAGGTCAACACTGCAGGGTGTTGAAAAGGTATGGTATAGAAGAAAAAGTACAATCAGTGCAAGCTAGGGTCTATAGTCAACAGCAACACTGTAATGTGCTTCCACTGAATGTAACAAAGGCATTATGCCAAAACTAAATGTCAACAGGTGGAAGGCATGGGGGAGGGGTATGGATTCTTTGTGGAAAAAAAGGAAATGTCTTCATATAGATTATGGTGGCAAAGCCATGTCTGTATACTTAGGTTGGATTATATGATGTGGGAATAAAACTGTTCAAAAATAAAGAGAGAAACAAGTGCTAGAGAAAATGTGGAAAAAGAGATGTACCTATTTACTGTTGGCAGGGAAGCTGAGAGGAGCAGCCCCTTGGAGGGCAGTGTGGTGGATCCACAGGAGGCTAGGGGTGGGGTTGCCATATGATCCTGCAACCCAGCTGCTCAGTATATACCTGGAGGAACTGAGTATGGAGACAGGAATGGACATTTGCACAATGGTGTTTATGGCAGCAGTGTTTGAGGTTCACAATGGATGTAGGTGATTTAAGGGTACAAGGACTGAGGAATGGAAGGGGGGAGCAATGGTGTATATATACAGTGGACTACAGAGTGGCCTCAAGAAAGAGTGAAGTTGTGAGGCATGCCAACTAGATGAATGAACCTTAAGACTGTATGTTGAATGAAATGTCAGGAACAAAATCATATGTATAAATATATAGTTAGTCCTCAGTGATATGGACTATAATATAAAAACTCTGTGAACTGAAGTCGAGAACACGGGTTATCAAATTGGGGCATATTGTAAAGCTCTGAGATACTGAGCTATTTGTATTTAACCTGGTCTTTGGGTATTTATGTGACACCTGAGACTCAGAGTTAGACCTTCGAAGCTATGAAAGTCAACAGTACCCCATACTGGAACTGTTTAAAACATTGAAAAATTGATCAAACTTCGAGCACAGATATGAATGAAGCTGATGTGGATAGGACTCATGGAAATCAGAATACAGGGTAAAAGATTATATCATCCATATTTTAAACTTCAACTTCTGTATGGAACCAAAGGGAAAGATGTTTATTAAGTGCAAAATTTATATTTTGGGGTAGCACATTACCTAATTTAACTTGTATGGTCAGTTTAGTTGAACACCATTAAGTACATGGAATCTTAAATAGGACACGAGATTTTTTTGTTTGTCCAGGTTAGTGTGGTACCCTGATATATCACAGAGTAATGTGCGCAGTGAATAAAGAATTATTTGCAAGGAACCCTTGGGAGACTGGAAATATTCAACTTCCCCATTTGGAGAATTTCTGATATTCTCACAAGCAGTAGGGACAACCAAATCAATAGGCTGGGCCCTCAATCTTGGGGTTCACCCCTATAAAAATTATTTCTGCAAAGGAAAGGCTAAGTCTACTTAAAATTAGGCCCAAGAGTCACTCCCCAGAGAACCTCTTTTGTTGCTCAGATGAGGCCTCTCTCTCTAAGCCAACTTGGCAGGTGAACTCACTGCCTTCCCCACTACATGGGATATGACTCCCAGGGGTATAAATCTCCCTGGCAACATGGGACAGAAATCCTGGGATGAGGTGAAACCCAGCATCAAGGGACTTGAGAAAATCGTCTTGACCAAAAGAGGGAAGAGAGAAATGAGACAAAATAAAGTGTCAGTGGCTGAGAGATTTCAAACAGAGTCAAGAGGTAATCCTGGAGTTTATTATGCATTGTATAGCTATCCCTTTTTAGTTTATGGTGTATTGGAGCGGCTGGAGGGAAGTAACTGAAACTGTTGAGCTGTGTTCCAGTAGCCTTGATTCTTGAAGACAAATGTATAAAGATATAACTTTCACAATGTGATTGTGAGTGATGCTCCTTTTATTCAGGGTATGGACAGATGAGTAAAAAATATGGATAAAAAACAAATGAATAATAGGGTGAGGATGGTGTAAAATAAATTGGGTAGATGGAAATACTAGTGATCAATGAGGAGAGGTAAGCGCTATGGTATGTATGAGTTTTTTTTCTTTTTATTTGGTTTCTGGAAATAAAAGAGTGATGCAAATGTTCTAAAAATGATCATGGTGATGAATACACAACACTGCTGAGCCACTGACTAAACACCATGTATGGACTGTATGTGTGTCAAGATTTGTCAATAAAAACACTTAAAAAAATATGAAACAAAAACTGATAGAATTGAATGGAGAAATAGACAAATCCATAATTACAGTTGGAGTGTAAATCTAACAAAATATGTACCAGACTTGTATGTTGAAAAGTATAAAACACTGATGAAACAAATCAAAGATCTAAATAAATGAACTGACACTGTATTCAGGAACTGGAAGACACAACATAGTAAAGATATTAACTCTCCCAAATTGATAAAAAATTTTTAGCCTAATTCCTCACAAATCCCAACATGGTTATCTTGTAGATATAGACAAGATTATTCTAAAATTTATGCAGAAAGACAAAAGAAGAACGAAAACAATTTTTAAAAAGGAGACTGAAGTGGGAGGAATCAGTCTACATAACTTCACGATGTGTTACATAGCCAGAGTTATTAAGACTTTGTGATTAGTGACTATGAACTATTAAGACTATGAACTCAGTGAAAACATCCTTTTCGACAAAAAGTGCTGGAGTAATTGGACGTTCATAAGCAAAAATAACAAACTGACCTAAGTCTCACATCTTATACAAAAATTAACTTAAAAGGGATCATGGGCTTTATATTTAAGTGTGAAACTAAAAACTCTCAGCAAAAATACAGAAAATTTTCACGATCTAGAGCTAGAGTCTTAGAGCTGGCAACAAAAGAATGATCCATAAAACTATAAAAGGAACAATTGGTAAATTGGACTTCAACAAAATAAAAAACGTTTTCTATATGAAAGACCCTGTTAAAAGGATGAAAAGATTCAGTTAGACCTTTCTACCTATCATAACCTGCCAACCCCAACCAGGACCGTTCCAGCCAATCCTAAAGAACACCTAGGGCAAATTATAAGATTCCACAAGGATTCCATGTACTAGAGTAACTTTCCAGAAACCTACAACCTCCAGATGGGTCCCTGGTCTAGATATGTCCTGAAACCTAGAGGGCCCAGCCTCTCCAGAACATCAGATAATTCCAACTCCCTACCCCATATTATTGACAGACCCTTCCAACACGAAAATGTTAGAATGGCCTTAGCCCAAACACCCCTAAAGAAAGAGATAGAAAGATCAAAGGTGATGGTGGAGTTATATAGAAAAGATAGGATTTAACAAATGAATATGAATACTGAACCATTAAATTGATATCTCTTTTAGTCTCCAGTGTCTTAGAGCAGCTAGAAGTAAAAACCTAAAACTGTAACTGTGGCATTGTAACCCATGTTAAACTCTGATATTTGTTCTACAACTAATTGTGGTGCTGTTTCTTAGAAATTTATTGCTTTTTTGTATATACATTATTTTTCACAAAAAAGAAAAAAAAAGTCGATTGTGACGATAAAAGAATATTTATTCCTTCTAGCCTCCTATATTCTGGAGCAGCTAGAAGGAAAAATCTGAGAGAATGGTAGTAGCCCATGACAAACTCTGGGATCTGTCCTGTAACTACCTGTTGAAGAGTGCTTTGAAAACTATTGCTTTTTTATTTCTTTGCTTTCTAAATATGTTATATTACACAATAAAAAAGTTAAAAAGGGATGAAAAGAGAAACTACATACTAGAAGAGAGTATCTGCAAGCCACCTATCTCACAAAGGATAAAATGTTTCTAATTCAGCAGTAAAATAATCAATTAGAAAATGGTCAAAACATATACACAGAATTTCATAGTAGATGATAGAGAGATAGCAATAGCAAATAAAACAAATATTCAACATCATCAGACATTAAGAAAATGCAAAATAAAACCACAAAGAACTGTCACTACAAATCTATCAGATTGGCTAACATAAAAATTAGTGGCAATATTAAACTGTTTCACTCACACATTGCTGTTGGAAACCTAATATGGTAAAGTCATTCTGGAAAACAGTTTGACCATTTCTTAAAATACTACACGTGCTTCTAACACATGATCCAGCAGGTGCACTCCTGGGAATTTATCCAGAGACATGAAAATAGGATCTCTCAAATATGTTATTTTAAATTAAGATGTGGCCCAAATGAATGAGGTTGAGTCTTAATCTGGATTCTAGGATGCCTTAGAAGAAGAAGAAACCAGAAGCCAGAGTGAGAGAAAACCAAGGGGATGGAGGGGGGAGCAAGAAGCCAAAAGTCAGTAGGAACAGGAAGAGAGGCTTTCGATGGGAAAGCCAACGAACAAAGGACTGCTGGCCAGCTAGAATGCCTCTGATCCCAAAAAGAAGCAAGAGTTTTAGCCTCTAAATGACTAACCAATAAATACCTGTTAAGCCAAAACCAGTCTGTAGTATCTGTCACAGCAGCTCAGGAAAATAAAGACACCAAGCAATGCTATAAAGTTACCAAGCTGAGGACCAGTATGGGGCAGTACATGTGCTTATCCTTGCCACATGTGGACTGGCTACAACTCTTAAGATTTCACTTACCATACCCTAAATTTAAAACACTGCTTCAGACATTTGGACTCTAACAAAGTTTTATTCCTGGAACTGTGCTTTCCTTCTGAAAGTCTATCGTTGAAGGGGGCCTCGTGCTTCTACGCAGAGCCTTTAGATTACCCTTATAGGAAGAGGAGGGGCCGATCTGCTTGACGAATTTGGGTGAAGGTCCTGCCCATGTTCAACTCAACCATAAATGAAGCTTCAGCAGAAATCTCTGCCCTACTACTGTCTAGTACTGCCTAGAAACAGGCAGATAAGTCTTTCTGATGCAGGGTACAGTGTAGTCACATTCCATAATCCAGGTTTTATCAGTAATGCCCAACATTCTTATCTCAATCTATCCCTCACTCTCAGTTGTTTCCAAAATCAAGAGAAAAAAAGTATGATTTGTGAGCCTCCCCACAAGCCCCAGAATCTACATTTTCTTTGTGTACTCTGTTGCATGAAAACATGTTCTCCATAAACTTTAAACTGATCATGCAATCCTGCAGAGGTAACTTTTGTCCTATATTAAAATACTAATTCCAGCAAACCTGATTTGTGTCAATTCACTCAATGAACATTTATAGAGCAGCTTAGTAACCTAGACTTACCCAAATGCAGGCACATCACAGACCAAGGGTCAGCAAAAGTTTTCTGTTAAGGGCCAGACATGAAATATTTTAGGCTTTCATGCCATATGATGTCTGTGGCATATTCTTCTTCTTTTATGTTTTACAGCCTTTTGGAAGTGTAAAAACCATTCTCAGCCCGTGAGCCATCACATCAAAGTTTGCTGACCCCTGTTAGAGACCATCAATAAATGTGCAATACTCACGTTTATAAAACATTTTAATTTTAACTTTGAATGTTTATCTTGCTTTCTCATTTTCATCTTTTTAATACCCTTTAAAATAGTTTTAACCATCTTTTTAACTTTTATCTTTTTATTATCTAGAAAAACTGATTGTCAAACATTTTGGCTCACACATCTAACCAGTAAAGTTTGACAAGGAGCATATATATATATTTTATATATGCCCTAACATGGATTATTTCCTCCCACCTTTTGTCTCTGGCTTCTTTACTTAGCAAACAGACAACACATGCAGATAGATGACAAATACAAGACAGTATTGCATCTGAAATGGGAGGCTAAAACTTAAGGTTTCTTTCCATCTCTGGTTGGTTCTGCAACAGCCCAACCAGATCCCTGATTTCCTTATTCCCACCAATACTGCATATTCTGAAATTCTGACCTGAGTAAGTTAGGAGATCTATAGCCTAAAATTCCCACCTCAGATGTTAATGATTTATTTATTTACAATAAAACTTAAAACTGCTGGAATGGTGGGATTCCTTACAAATCACCCAGTCTTTCTAAAAAGATTACATGACTTTAAATCTCTTTTACACTCCAGTTGCCACAGGGCAAGCCTTGGAAATGGATCATCAGACTGGTAAACACGAAAGAAAGATTTCATTAGGGGAATAATCCTCAATGTAACACCAGCTTTCATTTTCACAAATAAGCAGGTAGTACTGAACATTCCAGAAGAATATGGTACAGCAGGAGAGCCCAAAACCCAGCACTGGTACAATTTTTTTTATCAGTTCGCCTCAAATTTGTCTCTCAAACTTCTCACAGGTAGGGTTTATAGGAAGGTATTCTGAGTACACTGGTTTCTCCAGCTTCTTTTAAGAATCACAAATTTTGCTAACTCTGGTAATAGTTCCGGTAGGTATTTTTTATTATTCTTAAGAAGGGAAATTTTTCCCCTCCCCCAGATTACTCCAATAAATAAAAAAATAATTAAGAAAATATTGACAAAAAATATCTTTAACTAGAATCATGAACTATTAATTTGTCTATGTGCATTTAAAACAATCCATATATGCTTATAAATACAGCACAGATACAGATGACCCAAGAACTGTGCCAGCAGGTTGGTTAAATCAGTGTAATTAATGGGAAGAATTTCTTACAAGTGTATAAAATTATGCAATTGACTTGCAAATGTGCAAAAATTATTCAACTGCTTTTAGGTTTTCATTTTAAGAACCATCTCAAGTAATTTTCAAATCAAGCACAATATGTTTCACTCTTTCCCACTCAGCTTTTATGTCTTTGGGCTCTTATTTTATGTACCTTCTTTAATTCTCCATCTAGTACCCAGGGCAGACAAGTAAATCAGAATAAATGCTAACTTGTTTAGTGTTGCCATGGAAACAAGGAGCCAATAAACATTTACTTGACTAATAAATGAAATAATACATTTTTGGTATCTATTTTTTTTTTAACCTACATGCCCAGCAAAACAGTGGTACTAAGTAAATTCTTTGTTTAATGAGGGAAGGAGAGAAGGCTGAGTCATTGCATCATTCTGATGGAAGGCACCAACTCAGCAGGAAGCTTATTGTCACCCCTCTTTGGCACACTCAATACTATGCATAAATTATGCATAAATATTCACAGGGAAGGCTAGCAGTTAAGAATCAGATAAAAAAACACTTCTTGATTAAAGCTTCTGCTGCTCAAAAGAACAAGGGAGCAACAAGATGTACTTGCTAAATTTATCTTAGATATTTTTTCAATGAACATCACTTCAACAAATAAATGACTCTTGTTCTAAGGGAGTAAGACTGTTGTTGAATGAAAGTACCTTGAAAATACTTGCCCCAAAGTTACTGAATACCTATTTCATATCATACACTATTACATGTGCTAGTTTTAGGAACTTTACTGTTAAATATGCATAGTACTACATAATATATTGATATTTATACTTATCTACCCCCACACAGAGATTTTAAGTGTGAGATTCTCGTCCTAGATATCAACTTTTCCCATTTTCCAGAAATCAGTCATGACTCACATATCTAGAGAATTAACACAAGAGTTTTCATTGCCGTTCTGTCTGATTTGCTATTTGACTCTAAGAACTACACAAAGTTAACTGGTTCAGTGTTCTTATCAATAGCTCACATTCATTTGCAAGCATCTGACAGTGAGGATTTCATTCTGTCAGATAAATGTAGCAAAATAAATGTACCAAGATGCCCAAGCTACAAAGAGCAATGGCTCAGGAAAAAGCATTCTACCGTCTTCCCTGAGGATGAAAATCCAAGACACAGAAGTCCGTGATGTTTTTAAACACCCACTGTCTGGAGATTAAACCATAACCCGGAAATGAAATGCAGAATGGAGAAGGGGTAAAGAATTCCATTTTGGAGTGTTTGTGTTTGAGGTGTAGGTAGAACCTCCCAATCGAGACAGACAAGAGGCAGGTGGAAATGCAGATGTGGAGCTCAGATAAGAGGTTCTGGCAGACAATTAAGTTTGGAATAGAAGGTGAAATGGGTGGATGGTTATGAGCGTTAAAGGAGAAAGGATGATAAGTAGAAAGGCTAATAAAGTCTAAAAACGAGGGTGGGGACACAGGAGTGAGGGATGGCAAAATACTTTTGAAGTTCTCCTGAATGGATGACACTCAGGAGCTTGGTGAGAGCATCACTTCCTATTATGAAATGAATGAAACTATTTCTTAAAAAGTTAAGAATGTAGGGAAGTTTATCTACAATGGAGTAAGACTAAATAATATAGGAAAAGACTAAGAAAATGTCGATATGAGGAAGAACCATACAAAATTCCCCAAATAAAATGCAAGCTCTTTTGAGCACAGCTACTGTCTCTTCTATTTCTCTGGGTTCTCAGATATGTAGACCAACCCTTCCACACAGAGCATACATCTAGAATGAAGAAGGCAGGATGGGTCTCACTAAAAAGAGTATCTGTACAGCACATATATTCCTAGAATCCTGTGTAGCTACCTTGTATAAGAACACACAGGAATTGTTTTTATAAGCTACTTACCATGAAAGCCCTAACTGAGCACTCTGATCACAGCAACTTACAGGAACCAAATTCTAGGATCAGGAGCCCAAATTTTCTAGAGAAAGAGAGGCATGCTAACTGTAAGTTTAGCATTTTAGATATCTAGGAAATCAAGTTCCAAACATATAATACATCAAAAGCCACTCATTTCTCAAGGACCATGAACTAGTTCAGAAACATTCTGATAAACTCCTCATCACCTTATAATTCTCACAGCACAGAAGTCCTGTTGATTTCTGTGGAGAATGAATCTTTATTTTTTCCTTTAAAAACATTATAACTTGAGCTGTTCAACTTTCTCAGTACATATGCCATAAAGGGCAGTATAATTTAAGAAAATTTTATAGTCTTAAGGAAAAGAAAAAACTAAGAAAGATTATAAATCTCTACTACTCCACTGATAAAAGCCATTCTAATTTATTAAGAAAAACAATAGGTGAACCTCATTAGATGAAAAGAACGGGAATTATATCAGACGTTGTACTGGCTTGAAACTGCTATGTACTCCAGAAAAGCCATGTTCTTCTAATCCAATCTTGGCAGGGGGCAGACCAATTGTTGGGGGGGCTTTTTGATTAGGTTGTTTCCATGGACATGTGACCCTGCCCACTCTAGGTGGGTCTTAATTCACTTACTAGAGTCCTTAAAAGAGCTCATGGAGAAAAACAGAGGTCAGAGCCCAAAGAGAGAATTTGGGAGAGGCTAAGCTAAGAAATGAAACCCAGAGTCTGTCCCTCAAGACACTAAGTGAGGATCCAGACACTTAAGAGTGAAAGCCACTGGAAACAGGAGGTGAGAGAGCCTTTTGAAACCAGAAGCCAGGAGAGAAAAAGCAGATGTCCCTGTGTGCCCTCCCAGGTGGTGCCATATGCCTTCTTGAAGACTCCATAAGCTCTTCTTCAGAGTCAAGGTTTCTTTCTCTGGATGCCTTAATTCAGACATTTTCATGGCCTTAGGACTGTAAATTTGTAACTTAATAAAACCCCTTTGAAAATGCCAATCCCTTTCTGGTATATTGCATTCCGGCAGCTTTAGCAAACCAAAACAGACATTAACTCCACATAAAGGTATGGTAGTAAAGCAAAGCATTCTATCTTTCACAAAACCACAACAGAAATTCTAAACAATACCTAGATGGGTAGAAAAGAGACAAAAACAGAATTTCACGAAAAAGCAGAATTACCTAGTAGTAAAACATGCAGCTATACTTTTTATCGCAATGCTCCATTGGAAAACACATCCTGAGAGGATCGCTATAGATGTGTTTTTCCTTAGGAACCATCTAATAGCTATGAATTTCATGCTTGACTGAATGTACACTGATATAAGATAGTTCATTGGTATAACCAATGAAATACCAAAATTATATTACTAGTCTAACCCTTTAGAATTGTTAAAAAAAAAAAAAAACATTTAAGGAGGTCCATGGCATAAAAATCAATATTCCATACTTGTTGACAGCACACAGGAACTCTGAGTAATACGGATCGTAACTGAAAAAAAAATCAATTTCAATCTGAAACTGCTAGCCACAGTGAACACTGTAGAATTAATTAATACAAACACACTTGCCTTTTCAGAAACCTTCAGAAGATGATGTGAATGGTCCAATATCCAAGGTGCTAGCTATCTGAGGGAATATCAAGTAACACCTCCTTTTTTCTCTAATTCGAAGACACTAGAGGTCATTTCACTGAATTATATTCCAAGGCAGAATCACTCTAGGGAGAGACAGGCATCCCCGGGGCCCTGGACAACATGCTGACGTACTGGAACCCTCTCCCATGACCAGCAGTCAGAAGGTGAGACCAGAAGGACCTTTTCCCTAAGGAGGAAACTGAAGCCTCCAGAAGTTCATAATCTAAGGTTCCTCAGCAAGAACTAGAGCCCAAGTCCCTTCATCTTCGTTCAACACTCTTTCTGGGGCATCACAATGCTTCAGGAGAAGAAAAAATTATAATAAGGTTCCTAAAATGTATGCCTTTATTTTCATACCCACCATAAATATATTAATTAAAATGCTGTCAATTCTCTGGCACTTTTGCTAAGCTGTATTAACTTCCTTCATCTTATATTAGCCACGTAAAATCAGGCTCCCTAACTTTCTTACTAAAAAATAAAATATGATGATAAAAGCCATCATACTGGGTTTTCTTAAAGCTTTTGGCTACAGCTAGGGTATCTGACCATGTTGTGAAATTTAGAGATATTCCCATGAAGTAAGGAAAACTATTTTTTAAAGAACATGAATAAAAACTATTCCTCATGACCTTATCTACCTTGACCTTTATTGATTTCACTTTTTTTTATAGAAAAGATAATAAAAGGTACTATTAGGCAGTCACCTATCACAGTACCTTGGCAGCTTTATTAACCTTGTCTTCGTTTTCTCTCTTATACACGAAAACAGAAGCAAATTTGCCATCTTGCAGAACAGCTGGATAAACAGCAAGTCCAGAGGGTAAGGTAAACGGTGGTTCTTTCAGTGCACAGCTCTTTAAAGCACTATTCTCTGATCCCATCCCTTACGCAGTAAGGCGGTGACACAGCTCATCCAACGCCAAGCAGACCTAGTGAAAATATAAAAATGTTGAAACGTTAAATCTGCCTGCAACATCTGTAAGAGATCTATAACTAAGATTTGGCTGGGACAGCCATTTGACCCTACTAGCTTCTGCAATCCTCATAAACTAGGAAAGTTGTTAATAAAAATGCTAACTGTTCAGCAAATCACCACCAATACTATGAAGTCACAGCTCTAGAGAAGAAGCATTCAACCAGTCACATGCAGCCACTGCCTCACTCCATACCACACACCCCACACTTAAGACTTTCAGGGAGGAAAGGCAATCAAAGATAGAAGAAGACAATTCATACAGCTCCACGAGGCTCCACAAATGAAAATGCTGCATAATTTGATTATTCAAAAATGGTAAAACTTCTGTATTTTAAAAATAGCTTAAAATTATAAAGGAAAACAACACAAACTGGACAATATTTGTAATCATTATGAAAAACATATTTAATAAATGGAGCGCTCACATAAGCCAAGTAAAACACCAAAGCACCAGGAGAATAATGGGAAAGGAAACAGACAAGTCATAAAGAAATACAAATGACAGCAACCATGAAAAAAGCAGTCTCACTACTTTTTAAATACTACATAAAAAGAGGAAACTGTAATATTGTATGACCTCAAATGTTAGAGAGAGAGAGAGGAGGGGGAGGAAAAGGGAGCCCATCTGCAGGTGTCTGGGGTAGGAGAAGGAAAGGCCAGGGGAGAAAGGGAAGGATAGCCAAGGGGTGTGAGGGGACTCTGGGGAGAGGGGGGTGTCCACGATCTTGAGGCTGATGATTATGAGGATGGGTGCTTACAAAGTTCAAAACCTATAAAACTGTACACTTCAAATATAGTCAGCCTATTATATACCGATTATACCTCAATAAAGTTGTTTCAAAAATACATACACAAAGACCTAAAAGAAATACACTAAAGTGTTAACAGAGTTGGTTGTGGGTGGTCAGATGATGGGTCATTTTTCTTTCACACACACATATACAAGTACATACCTACTCATACAGGTAGATTTGCCTGGCTATCCCACATTTTCGATTATACAAAAATATCTTTTTTTACAATACAGGTAGGTACAAACTCACCCGGTTACAGTAGAGCGTCGCAGTCCACTGGTATCTGTAGAGTAGCAAAGGGCCTACTCTGTGCACGGGCACCTACTGTGCAAGGCTTGCACCTCGAAGGATGCAGCCATCACAACATCCCAACTTCCTGCTGCTGTTCAGCCCTAACGTGCATTCCAGGCTGCTCAGATCATGCCATTATCATGAAACCCAAGAGCCCGGATACTTGGGTGGAAGTTTCCAGGTTTTTAAATACTGGCTCCAAAAAAAGGTTTAATCCAAACAAAATATGTCTGCAAAGCTGAAGCAGTCAGTTTTCAGTTCTGGCTTTACCATAATTTAAAAAACAAACGAAAGAGTTCTTACTCTGGCAGGTTGCCAGCGCTAAACAATACAGCCCAAAGTTTGCAGTTTTAAATCTTTATACTTTAGACAAACATAAACCAAATAATTATTACAAACAGACCCTCTACTTGGATTTTTTTTTTTTTTTTTTTGCACTTTGGTGTAGTTCCATGCAGAGTATGTAATCCTGCTCAAGGCACACCCCTAAATAGAGATTTTAAGGAGCCCACAGGCTCACACACATCGTTAGCATAATGAGCACAACATGTACAAAGACTCAAGCCATCCAAAACCAAAGACTGCAAAATTCAAGAATGTTTCTGACGATAAGAGTAAACTCTCTGCCTTGTAACAAATCCACTGAGTGGAACCACCTAAACTAGCAGCTTATCTGCCTTCCGACTGACAGAGCAGTAAAAACAGGATGAAAAACAATGCCAAGCATCTCAACTATATGGAACATTCACTTTTCTATTGGTACGATAAAAAGAAGAGGCAGTGTTTAGGCAGGGTCCTCGAGAAAAGCAGCTACTGTGAAGTCCCATTGTGGAAATGTGGTGCCTGCCCAACCTCCCGCATCCCCTGCCAAGTAGGGACGCTCCTGTCCAGTGCTCTGACTTTGTCCGCCTCCCCTTCTCGGGCACGTTACCCTGTCAGGTGCCTACCCTGGGCCAAAGAGCAGCCAATCCACAGACTGGCCATCTCTAGGGCCAGGGCCTGGGTGAAGGGTTAAACTGGCCAGATTGCTGTCTCCCCCAGGAATTTCAAAATGAGAGATATTTTTGCCTCTTAGCACAGCTGAAGGTAAAAGGGTGAAGTAGGTCTGGGCTATGGCAAGCAAAGCCGTGTGGAAGCTGAGGAAGCTGGTTGGTAGAAGAAAAGCAAAACTGGGAGAGCAGGGCTGGCTCATATTTACAGGGCACGTCCCCACCGTCCATCTCAAGCCCACAGGAAGCCCAGCTTCACATCCATTTCTCTCACTGCCCCCCAGACACCCTTATAATTGCCCCCCTTCACGGAGCCAGCGTGACTAGTTCTTTGAAACCAAATGCCATTTCATAAGCAGAAAACTGAACTCTTCTTTAGAGCACCTCTTGCCTAGAAAACTAGTCAGACTAGAGGAATGAGTTACAGAAGTGTTACTTTGAAACACATTTATCTACAGCTAGTCTAATTTCTTTTCTCTCTTAGCCACAAAATAGCTTTCCAAATTCAACAAGCACCAAGGGAAAATCTGAGAATAAGGAACTGCAAGTAAATGAGAATCCTCTCGGCAGAAAACCGTGTTATTTAGTTACAATTTGTGTTGGTTCCCAAAGGAGATAAGGCGGTTACCAGGACTCAGGGTGGTACTCGGTCTTGATGAATGGCACCCACAGAGGCTGTAACAATGGGCATTTAATTTACTTAGTCATTTCTAAATAGCAAAATACTTCCTTGTGGAACAGTACGCCTTACATCTACTAACCTTTGATTTAATATTATGAATTCCACTACAAGATAATTAAGATAGGGTTATGCAAGGATAAGTCTGGCCCTGGCACCATGGAATCAACAATGCCTTCCTGACCAAAAGGGGGAAAAGTAGTGTAATAAAATAAGGAATCACTGGCTAAGAGAGATCAGATAGGGTCAAGAGGCTACACTGGAGGCTGCTCTTATACAAGCTTCAGTTAGAGTGCAACTGCCATTGTTTGCTAAACCCCAACTAACATCACTTCTGTTTATACTTAAGAACACCTAGGGCTCAAAGTGAGACTCTTATAAAAGTATCCTGCACTATGTTTGCTTTCCTGGAACCCATAATTCCCAGAGGGTTCCTAGGCCAGATAAATCCTGAAACCCAGAGGGACCAGCCTCTGCAAGATCATCAACTACTTACATGCTCCTATCCTTTAGTGTGGATACCCCTTCCCAACATGAAAAAGTCAGAATGGGCATTGCCTAAACATCTCTATAGATTGGGAGAAGGCTTAAAAGAGGAGGGCACAGTGCAATGGTGGCTCAGTGGCAGAATTCTTGCCTGCCATGCCAGAGACCCGGGTTCGATTCCCAGTGCCTGCCCATGAAAAAGAAAAAAAAGAAAAAAAAGAGAAGTCATAACAGAAAATAGGATTTAATGAATGAGCATGCTGAATCAGAATACCAGTATTTCTTTTGGCCTCCAGTGTTTTGGAGCAGCTCGAAGGAAAAATCTGAAATAGTGAAATGGTAACCCATAACAAATTCTGAAATCTGTTTTGTAACTACTTGTTAAAGTGTACTTGAAAATTATTGCTTTTTCTTTCTTTTCTTTGTACTTGTTTCACAATAAAAAACGTTTTAAAAATATAGGGTTGTGAAAGCTTTAGGAAGAGGTTAAAATTGGTAATTTTTCCACACTGCACTTCCTGTTGGAGACCCTAATAAGTAGCATTTAAAAATTAAAACAGGATACATGGCGTCTTAAGAGGACTCGAGCAAAAACAATCGTTTTATTGTTTTGAAAGTATGGTTAGCGGTGATACAAGTCCACTAATACCATGAGTGCCACACTGACAGAGTAGAAGGGATACATTCTACGTTTTCTCCAGGTTTTCCCTCATCAGGGGAAAATAAAAAGATGTCCTGATGATTGCAAATTGAAAAAACGAGATGATTGCAATAATTCTAAAAACGCTGTATCTAAAGAGGTGTAAACATTGTTGACATAAACACTGCTTAAAAAAGATTCAGTTAAAATGAACTTGCTGAAATGTAAGACTGATAAACACTGGAACTTACAAAATTTTCTTGTTGCTTTGAGAAGTGAGGGAGGAAGTGAAATCTTGTTAGTTTTATAGTAAGAGTCAAATGTAGAAAAGGATATTCTAATACCACACCATAGGTATTTGCAGAATTTATCACCTCCACTCTCTGTAATAAAATATTGAGCTGCAGTCTTCAATTCTAATGTGGATCAGTCTTGCCTTAAAAATTTTGTTCACCTATCTTCCTCCATCCTTTTGCTTCCTTGGGGAACAAATAAAGTTTCCAGACCACTTGTGCATTCTAAAAGTCCTTGTCTAGGTAGTTGGGTAACTCGTATGCTCAACTAAAAAACCCCTTTTCTCTAGAGGAAATACCTGTTTTTCCCCCCCAGCAAATATCTGGAAGTTCCAAAGATAATGGCTTGTATTGGGGGTTCTAGGAACACTTTGTATTGACTGATACTTTATCTGGTAATGGGTTACTTACTATACTCTGGGCCCAATACTTTGGGATGTTTCAAATGTACAGTCCCTGTATTGAATTCAGTCTAGTATTGCTAGTTGACAAGTAATATATAACGAGGCCTTTACGTTTCAAGAGAATTAAGTTTGATCTCTGCTAAGAAATGAGATTTTATGTGGATATGCACAGGAGTCTTTTAGCAACAGTTACTCAAAAACGCAGGCCCCGACTCTCAGTATTCACACGATTTCCTAAATATGACCTTCCGAGAAATGTATTTCAACTTTATTCTAAATAAAATGCATTACGCAAAGTCAAGAACAGCAGGCCTGAGTGGGGAGTACAGGAGGTGGCGAATGGCACGGGTTAGGGTCAAGAACGAAGCCTCCCGGGTTGAAGACGCCTTCCCAGGGGCGGCGCGACCCTAGGCTCCCCACGGCAGGGGCCAATGTTGCCCCCAAGGCAGTGTCTAGCCCTGCCGAGCAAACCAGGACCCGGAGCCGGAGAGGCGGCCCGTGGGCGGGGTGCGGGGGTCCAACCGCGACGTCCCGGACCGCTGAAGGGCGGGGAGGGCGCTCTCGCTACGTTGGCCCCTCACCTTCCACACCTCCAGGCGAGGCCCGATTTCCGCACTTTCCTCCGATAGTTCCGGCATCAGCGCCGCACCCGGCAAAGCCTAGTTTAGAAGGGCGCCCCCGAAATAAAGCAGGCGGAAGGGTGTGCGGAGGCGGAGGAGAGCAGAGCGCAACCGGCAGCCGGCGCCGCGCCGAGCTCACCCACGCGCCGGGTTCCGCGAGCCCGGCGCGCGCGGCCCGCCTGCTCCCCCTGCCCCGGCTCTCCTCCCCGCTGCCGAGTCGGAGAAGGCAGCGCAGGGCAACCAGTTACCTGCGGGAGGGTGGCGGGGGCAGGCGGCGGAGGGTCTTGGCTCCGGTCCCCCTGTTGACATCAACCACCCTCGCCTCCCCCGTGAGGCTGTGGCCACTACAAGTACAATCTGCTGGAGTCTGTTGCCTCCGACACCATCGAGATGGGCCCGGAAGCGGGACAGATTGGCAGCCCTCACACCCCCGACACCAGCACGGAGGCGAACGAACCCGGAACCGAGATAGAGCGGCCTCACAGGTGATTCTTAGGCAGGTGCCATCTTGAGTGCGGGCGCGGGTGCCGACCGTGTTTCGTGCACTTCCTCCAGCGGCCTAGTTGGTCTGTGACGATTTCTCCTCTCTAGGTCTTCAGGTGAATGCACAAATAAGTCTTGATTTTTAATTTTTAGGGATAACCGCGCCATTTTAATTTGATTTCCGCCCTAAACAAATATGGCTACCAGCAGCCTTTTACAAATAGCAAAGGGGCGGAACGGAGAGGAAACAAAAAATAGGAATAAGGAAATTGGCGATGATTGGTCGCGCTGCGTGGGCAGACACAGCTGTAACTGACAGATCGTGGGGATTCCGGCTGAAGCTTAGAGCCTGGAAGCTTCAAATCACTCTTAATTCAGCAAAAAGTAAAATTGGGGATATTTATAGTACTTAATACTATTGGGAATTAAGTGAATATACGTAATGGTTTAAAAACAGTACACAGTACCCACTCAATATATGATCGCTATTTTTTCACTATCTTTGTAGTCGTCATTACTACTACATAATGCTACTACCGCCTTAGAGTTGACACTTGGCCTAAATCAATTGTTCATGTACAACTTTTAGATCCTTTCTGGTGGATAACGTTGCTGGGGAAGTTTCAGCTAGATAATTTCTTCACTAGATTAAATGAAAACAAATTTCAGCCCAAATTTGCCTCTTAATCAGAAATGTATTAAACGAATATTTATTAGAAGATAGTCAAATAGTCAATTTAACTGAGCTCTCCGTCCCATAGAAATAAAATGTGAGCCCTATATGTAGTTTTACATTTTCTAGTAGCTGCACTAAAAATAGTAAAAAGAAAGAGGTGAACAGTAAAAAGTTAATTTTAATAGTATATATTAAACAATATATCCAAAAGATTATAATTTAAACATGCAATTAATATAAAAAATCATTGATGAGATATTTTAAATACTTTTTTGGTACTGTCTTCAAAATGCAACATATATTTTTACAATTTGGACTAGCCACATTTTAATGCTCAGTGATCAGGTACGATTAGTAACTAACATATTGAAGAGTTCAGTTCTAGGTGGTCTGACCACCACCTCCATTAGAAAGTTCAGAAGCAGAGGTTGAGTGCTGTAGAGACAACATTCTAGCACCATCATAGCCAGTATCAACATCCAGCAACCAGAAATCCTCTAGACTAGTGTTACAGCTAAGTCATTTAGAGATGAGGCCTTGGATGGAATCCCTAGTGGAAAAAATTCTTAGACCTTGTTTATTCAAGAATGGAGACCATTCTATAGACTATTTTAGTGAATCCACATTTCTTTTCATTGAGACCCCATTCCTAACTTTTATCATGATAATTAAGAAGCTGCTATTTTAACCAATAAAAACCCATTTCCTACGTTTACCATGATATATAGAAAAACATTTGGTGTCATCAGAGGTCAAGTTGGTTGAAGTATTTGTAGACCCACTTCCAGAATGTAGCCTTTCCGGTATGATGCTCGCTAATGTCTCCTGGAGTGTAGATTCCTGACTACTGATGCAAGTTGCTCCTAGGGCATAGCTTCAACCAGTTAAACCACACTGAATATTACACTGTTGATGCAGAAGTAATTTGAAGTCAGTCACAAGCATGATGACACCCAAGTGGATGTTGTAAGGAATATTGGCCTACTTTGCAAACACCATACACATTTCTCTTACAACTTTGTGTTGGAATCTGTGTTTATTCCACAGATATTTAATGCACACTCTTTTTGTGTCAGGCACTGTGCTACCGCATAAGAAAAGAATGGGAGAAGACACAATCATGCAGAAAATGGGGTTGTTAGAGGGGCGCAAGTATGACTTAATTTTTTTTTTTAAGTAATTGAGGATGTTTGAGTAGTTTATCCCAAGGCATTTTATTTTGGTTTTGCAAAGTGCCCTGCCCCACCACCAACATATAAGTTCTAAGTTAATGTGTATGGTGCTGGATATGAGCTAAATGTCTCTACACCTTCCTGATTCTTCTCAGGCTTCTTTGACAGTTAAAAGATACTTAAGAATTGCTATGTGCTAGCTTCTGCTCTTGGGATAACACACTGGTGAAGAAAAAAGACCAGTTCCCTGCTCTCACGTCTCAGTTGGGAGCTGAGGGAAGAGATAGATAATAAGCATATAATTGAATAAAGATAAATTCAGATAATGATAAATGCTATGGAAAACAAAACAGGGTAATTTAGTAATAATAATAGCAGCTAACATTTATTGAGCACTTATTATGTGTCAGATACTTTGTGTATGCTAATTCATTTAAGCCATACAGCAACTCTGTTTTACTGATGAGAAAACTGAGTTGCAGAGAGGTTAGGTAAGTTGTACCACAGTCACACAGCTGGTAATGATAGAGAGAAATTTATCTACAGATTCCATGTTCTTAATCACTATGCCTTACTATCACACTGCTGTGATAGCAACAGGATGGGAGGGGAGAAAACAGGGGAGGGAAAGGTAATTCTACTTTAGAATAGAATTCTAAATAGGACCTCCAAATAGAACCTTTCAGAAAAGGTGATACTTGATCTGAAAACTGAATGACAAGATGGAGTCAGGTAAATGAAGATCTATGGACAAAGCATTCTTGACATGGAGAACAACTGCAAAGGCTCTATGGCAGGAATTGACGTGGTATGTTTAAGGAATAACAAGAAGGCTGGTGTGGCTGGAGTGCACTGAATGAAGGAGAGAGTGGTTTTTGAGGAGGCCACTGAAAAAGCATTCGGAAGCATTTAATATTTTAAGCAAGAGAGTAATACCTGGCTTACAGTTTTAAAAAAATCACACTAGCTATTATATGAAGAATGGATAATAAAGAAGTGAGAATGGCAACAGGCAGACCAGTTAAGAGACTTTTGCAATAGTTTATGCAGAAGGTAACAGTGACATGGACTAGGAAAGAAGGAGTAGAGGTGGAGTTAGGTGGACAGAAACATATTTTGGCAATAGAATCAGTGGGATTTGCTAATAAGAAATGAAGTGAGGAATCAAGTTTGCTGCTTTGTTGTTTGGCTTCCACAATGGGGTGCTTGGTATAAACCATATCAGGTTTGTAGAACCTGTTCCACATCAATGTGGAACTATCAGGTCAGTTGATGGATATAAAAGTTTGAAGCTGAATGGAGAGTTCAGTCAGGAGATATAAATTTAAGAGCCGTGGATTCACGAGGTCATAAATATTGTGTCCTTCAGCTTCATCATCAACACAGAGGAAAACAATTAGAGCACAGTATATGCATAAATAATCTTTAGAGATTACTTTCTCTCTGTGCAAGATTCTTTGCCCATTATTCAGTGATATGCTGATAAATGTTTAACAACTGCCCCTGCAGGGTATTTTGTGCACGAGTTAAGAACCTTCACCGTGTCAACCACTGGTCGAGGTCTTGACTTCTAGAATTCCTGGAGCTCTCCTGCATCTGGCCGAGAACTCCCAGGGCTCTTTGGCATCAAGCTTATTAAACTATTTAGATGTACCCACTAGTCTTTGAATTCTTTCCTGTGACTGAGTCAAGAATCCTCATGGT
>PVIY010029842.1:0-31606 GCA_004026745.1 Myrmecophaga tridactyla | reverse complement strand
TATTAATAAGCCCACATTGAGCTCACTCTAAAATCCTGCTTTAATTATAAATCCTTATTATATTTATAATCCCAATATGCTTATTGTTGAAAATATAAAATGGAATATAAGGGATTGCTGAAGAGTAATAAAATTATATTTCAGAAAGTTGTGAGATTTCAGGAATCCCAGAGGAAAATTAAGATAGATGTTTAATTTACTACTTGAAAAAAATAAAGTAAATAAAAATCAATTTATGAAAATTTGGTGCAAACATGTCAACAATTAACCAGCTAGAATCTCTATAACTTTGCTGCTTGCAGTATAGCATTAAGTTGATAAGTGAATAATTTCTTAAAAATAAAAACTACATACCATTACAATATCTCTGACAATCTTCCCAGAAAGCAAATTACAAAAATTAAACTTCAGGGCATCATATTAGTTGTGGTAAAAATTTATAAAATACATTATTTTCAGGTGATTTCATGTCAATCAGTTTGGTCTAACCTATGGTAGGTTGTAAAACATTATCAAAACATTATCAATTATACATCTCAAAAAAAATACTGTCCTAGTAGTAGAATTTAATTGTTTCTTTCAATTTTAATTTAAAAAAAATTAAAGCCAGGAGAATGTGAAATATTTAATGTCAAGTGTAATAAGTACAATGATGTAAAGTAATACTAGGAAATGCAACAAAATATCAATGTAGGAGAGCAGTATAAGTTAATGGGTAGAATCACAAGCTTTCAAAACATCCACACACCTACTAGATGGTAGAAAAATCCATCTTCACCCAGCATTAATGTTTTCCCTAGCAAAATGAACATTATCTCCACCAGCAGGCACAAGGTACAAATGATTCTATATATTTGATTATGCTAATAATCATATGTTGAAATGTAAATTTGCATGGTGTGTAGCTAAATTTTTTTAACAAGTTAAGTAAAGATCAAGCAAAATATATTAAATATTTGCTATAAGTCATGGAGATGGAAGTACAAAACTCTGGGAATCAACAATAAACTCAGAAGAGGTTACTAGGTTGGTTAGCCAAAATCACATGTTTTCCCCAAAAAGTGTTCAGGGCTGAGGTGGAATTCTTGACATACCAACAATATGTTACATATTATAATCCTATATGAATATAAACTATAGTAATATAATGCATTAAAGCAATTTAGCACATTCATGTTACACATTTATTAATTATTCCTTGTGTCTTTGTTTTCTTCACTCTTTCTTCTTCAATCTGTTTTAATAACCATCTATTATAATCTAGATACTTTATCTCTACACAATAAAATTTGATCAATAATATTATATTTTATATGTAAATATTAACTGTTGTGGTACTTAATTGTAAAACATTAGAAACATTTCCTTTAAGTTAGTTTTAACTAACATAACATGTCAGAAAATAAAAAAATGCAAACTTTATAAGTTAAGAGTGAAAACAGCTTTTTAAGTTTCAATATGTTATTTAGCTGGAAAGCTCAAGAGGATAATCTAAAATTAATTCCAATGAGATAATGCATTCAAGAGATCAATTATATTTTACTATGCAAAATTACATAATTTCTCAATATGCCTATAATAGCCAATTACAAAATAAGGTAAAACAGATCCTTATCAGAATGTCGATAAATGTATATGTGGGGCATATCTGTAGAAAAATATCAGTCTTTAGTAAGGAATATTTAATAAAATGTTATTCAGTATAATAAATATAAAGACATTTTCTTGAATAACAGATGATATTATAAACAAATTGTCTCATAATTATATTTTAATGAAAACCAATATTTTTGGATTTTTGACTTGGAAATCATATTTAATTCTTTGTTTTTATATGTAAATACATGAAAATAAATGCCAGGTTTTACTTTTCAATTCCAGTAAAAATGTGCATGAGTAAATAACAGTGTGATTCTTGCCTAGGCATAAATAAGTCCACAAGCCCTAATGTAAATTCCAAAATCAATATCAAGAATACACAAAGATTAAATATATTTTAAAGACAACATTTCACATCTTCCTAACAAAATATTTTGGAGAACCAGTTATTTTATTCCTAAAAGTATAAAGTTATAAAAAGGGAAAAACAGTATAGATATAAAATAAGACAACTATATTAAGAATATTTTTTAAATGCTAAAATTATATCTGTATTAAATAAAAGCATTAACATTAATTAAATAGCAATATCCAATTCAAGATATGTGGGAAAATAAGAATAATTAAAATAATAACAATATAATAATTAAAATATGTTCTCTTGTTAGGGTTCTATCATATGTAGACTCTGAAACAAGTATTCAGATATAATTATTTATTTAGGGGCGGGACACACTGAATGCAAAATGTAGGAGACAGAGAAGGAAATGTTTCTTTAAAGGTTTATTAAGTCAGATACCACTACATGTGACTAGAGCTTAGTTACACTCAGAAATTCTAGGAAATGATATAAAACACTTGTTGCAGAGATATCCTTCCCAAGGCTTGAGAGAACTGGGGGTTGATATAGAGATCCCTCTCTGTCATATTTTAGGGCTGCTGGGGAGGGTAGTAGTTAATACCATGTATTTCTGTCCTGTCCTGTTATACCGGCTTCAGAAGAAAACTTGTATTGCTTTTGCAACAGCCCTCTCATAAAAAGATGCAGTATTTGTGGTCAAAAAGCAAAGATAGCTAAAAGGAGACACGACAGGTAGTAATCACCTCTGTTCCACACTTACTGAGGGAAAAAATTGCGTGAAGATATGAACAGGCTTATTACTGAAATACTATGACTCTCACTAAAATATTAATCTTAATTAATTAAATGTAATAGATGATGTTTATACTGTTGACTGTGTGGGAAAGGCAGAATTATATAATTCTATCAAAAAGTAATTTGTAGGGTGGGCCATGGTGGCTCAGCGGCAAGAACGCTTGCCTGCCGTGCCAGAGGACCCGGGTTCGGTTCCCCGTGCCTGCCCATGTCAAAAAAAAATTAAAAAAAAAAAAAAAGTAATTTGTAAAATTCTTACCTAAATGTAACTTAGCAATGGTTATCTCCAAAGGGTTTACTTTGTATCCATTTGAGAATGCTATTCTCTTTTCAGAAATATGCACAAAGCAAATGAACTGACAAAAACAACAACAAAACAAAAAACAGATATAATGAAAAGATAATTGCAGATGAATAATTCTAGGCTTTCTGATTCTTGCTTATTTTGCTCTATCAAAATTATCTTCTGTTTCAGTTCTACTGAGGGGCTGATAACTTCCTGAATTCAGGTTTTACACATGCTTATTTCTTCTATATTAGATGCCTGCACACTTTTTCTGTAAAAACAAAAACAAAAGCAGAAACAGATTGTATGTATATAGATATATATATACATATATATGTGCTCACAGTGCAATTTTACCGAATTTAATTATTAGCTTTAATAGCATTTTTAAAAATAGAGGTGTTTTACGTAGACAATCATGCCATCTGCCAATAGAGATAGTTACATGTCTACTTCCGCATCTCAAAAAAGTTGTAGATTTACAGAAAAATCGTGCAGAAAGTAGGGAGTTACCTTAAAACATGCCCCCCAATCCCCCACACACATAAAATTTGCATTAGTTGATGTGGTATCTTTATTACAATTGATGAACTAATATCATTATAATTATATTATCAACTATAGTCCACAGTTTACATTAGTTATATGTCTTTACTTTCACTTCTTTTTGCCCTATATTTATTTTTCTTGTCTTGTTGTAAGAAAACATAAAATGTTGAAGGAATGATGCGAGTGGTGTTTTTAACTTGTGCCTAATGTTGAAGGGAGAGCATTCAGCCTTTTACCATCAGATGTAGAGTCTTCTATCAGGTATTCAAGTATTCTTCTTTTCCTAGTTGCTGAGAATATTTATCAAGAATTTTCCAGAATCTTGTCAAATGATTTTTGGCATTCGTTGAGTTGATCTTTAGCTTTGGGGATTACCTTGATTGAATTTTAAATCAAAATTTAATTCCTGTGATAAAGCACATTTGGCTTTGATGTATCATCACATTTTATCTTTTTTATGTATTATGTGATTTGATTTGGCTTGTTGAAATTTTGTTAAGGTTTCATTTGTCTTCATTCTTGAAAGGATTGTTCTGAAACTTTCTTTTCTTATAATACCTTCCCTCAGTTATAGGAATTAGCAAATGATTCCTCCTATTTCCTTAAAGAAACTTTGTGTAAAATAGGGGTTGTTTATTTCATAAATAATTGTTAGAATTTAAGAATAAAATAAATAGAATTTATTTTCCATAGAGCCAAATGAGCCTACACTTATTTTTGGAAAAATTTCATTTAAAAAAATTATACTAATTCATGTTATTGTAAGAATACTACAAAAATAAGAGGAAAATGTAAAATTTTCCTTTCCTATACTTTGTGTTATTTTTGCCCTTCTTCTACATGTATTAAAGCCCCATACTATATTGTTCATTCAACTTTTAAAAGAGATTGCAAAATGAGGAAATAATCGAAACAATTTAGTGAGAATTTTTGATAAGCTTAAAAGAGACTCTGAAAACCAACATGCAGAATAAGTTTATTGTGCAAAGAGGCACGAATGGGAGCAGAGCCAAAAGAAAGTTACTGCTCAAAGAAGAGTGGTGGGGAAACAATTTACATATCTGCTTAGAACATAGAAAGGGTATAGGGCAACAGGGAGAGACAGACAAGTAGGACTTGAGCTATATGAGTTTTCTGGGGCAGAAGGTTTGTGTAGGAATGAGCGTATTTGGAGAAGATAAGTAAACTTGTGTTGTTAGCATGACATGTCTATCACAGTTTCTCCTTTCTCATGGAGATGTGGGTCTTAATTAGCACAGCAAAGGTGCTATGTCAGGTTGGTATGTCAGCCTGCCTGGGTTGCTTTTGATGTCTTCTTAGTAGTTTCCTGAGTAAAAACAAAAGTTTAAGCGAATTAAGATGATTTGCAAAGCTTTTTAGCATTCTAACTTCACAGTTTAAAGTATATAATTTGATAAATTGTTAAATATCTAAATACCCACTGTTCTAGTTTGCTAGCTGTGGGAATGCAATATACCAGAAACAGAATGGCTTTTAAAAGGGGGAATTTATTAAGTAGCAAGTTTGCAGTTCTAAGGCAATGAAAATGCCAAATTAAAGCAAGCCTATAAAAATGTCCAAATTAAGGCACCAACAAGAGGCTTCCTTCACTCGAGAAAGGCCGATGGAGTTCAGGGTTTCTCTCCCAACTATAAAGGCACACGGCCAACATAGTGCCATCTGCTAGCTTTCTTTCCATGCTCCTTGTTTCATGAAGCTCCTTCTGGAACGTTTTCCTTGTTCACCTCCAAAGGTCTCTGGATGCGTGGACCCTGAAGCTTTTTCCAAAATGTTTCCTCTTTTAAAAGAGTCTGGTAAACTAATCGAGACCCACCTGTAATGGGTAGTCACATCTCTTTCTAATCAAAGGTTAATACCCATAATTGGGCGTGTCACGTCTCTGTGGAGATCCTCTAACCAAGTTTCCAACCTACAGTGCTGAATAGGGATTAAAAGAAACAGCTGCCTTCACAAGATGGATCAGGATTAAAACATGGCTTTTCTAGGTTACATAATCCTTTTACACCACCACATCCAGGAAACCATAGCCAATTAAGACAAATGTTCCCTTCACCCAAAAAGTTTCTGTGTGCTTCTTTGAAATCCATCCCATCTTCAGGCAACAACTGATTTGCTTTCTTTCATTGCTGATTAATTTGCATTTGTAAGAATTTTACATAAATGCAGTAGGATAGTCTATATTCTTTTTTGACTCAGACTAATGATTTTGAGATACATCCATGTTTTTGCGTGTAATAATATCTCATTTCTTTCCATTGCAGAACAGTATTCCATTTTCAGATATGACCAGTGTTAGTAATGTTCACCTGTTGATGGAAATCTGTATTGTTTTCAGGTTTCACCTATTACAAATAAAGCTGCTAATAGCACATACTTATGTAGACATATAATTTTATTTTCTTGGGTAAATATTAGTAATGGAATGGCTAGGTAGCACAGTAATTATTTGTTAAACTTTCCAAAAATTTTCCAAATTGTTTTTTCAAAGAGTTTGTACCATTTTATAGCAATCTATGGGGTTCTCTAAGTCTTTACCAATACATGCTATCATCATTATTTTGTATTTATGCAATTTTACTGCATGTGTAGTTCTTTAACCTTTTGGTTTTAATTTGTACTTTTGTAATTACTAATAACTTTGAACATTTTTAACATGCTTATTTGCCATTCATATATTTTCCTCAGTAAAGGGTCAATTCATAGCCTTTGTGTTTTTTTAGAAGTTTGTTTCTTTTTATTGAATTATAGTAATTTACATATTATGGACAAAAGTCCTTTTTCAGATAATTTGCAAATATTTTTTCCATACTGTGAATTGTCTTTTCATTCTATTCTCTTCTCCTTTGAAGTGTCTGAAGTGCACAAGATTTTAATTGTGAGGAAGCCTTATTTACATTTTTGTTTAATTTTAAGGGCAATTATCTTGTTGTTCATTTATGTCAGTACTTTGCCTATCCCAAGATCTAGAAGATGGAATTTTACAAATCCTTGACATTTTACAGTTTTAGCTCTTATATTTAGGTCTATTTTCCATTTGAATTAACTTTAATTTCTGTATAAGAGGTCAAAATGGGTGGAAGTGTTGAGTTTGGGTTGAGGCTTCGATGCTTTCCTTTTTTAAACATAATTATCTTTGAAAAGGTAATATTTTCTCAATTGAATTGTTCAATTATTTTGGCCCCATTTGAAAAACAATTGGATGTAATGTAAGGGATTCTTTCTGAACTCACAATTCTGTTCCTTTGGCCTCTACATCTGTGTATATTCTGTTTCATTGGACTCTATGTATAACTCCACTTATGTACAAGTACCACACTGTTTTCTTTACTGTGTCTTTAAAGTTATTTTTAAATGTGGAAGTGTAAATCATCTAATTTTATTTTAACTATTCTGAGTTCATTGTAATTCCATAGAAATTAAAAGATCCAGTTTTAAATTTCCACAAAAATCAAATTCTGAAAACTTTTGATAGGACTTATGTTGCATCTATCTGAATCTACTGTGGTGGTTGAATCCAGGAAATTATCATCTTAAAAATACTGAGTTTTCTAATTTGTGAACACAGAATGTTTCTCCATTTATTTAGATCTTAATCTCTCTCAGCAATGTCTTCAGTGTGTCTCACACTTTTTTTGATTTTTTCCTAAATATTTTATTTGTTTTGAAGATGTAGTGAATGGAATTGTTCTCTAATCTAATTTTTTAATTGTTCACTGCTTGTATGCAAAAATGCAACTATTTACTCTCTACTACTTTTATAATCCCTCTTTCTCTATTATTCTTTAATTTACTTATGTATATATCATTTTTCTCCTATGACTGGAAAATTAAGGTACATGTGGAAAACGTTTTTCATAATGTCCTTCACTTCAAACTGTGAAAGAAATTAATTACTCATTACTTCTATTATAATTTATCTCTTAAATTATACAGTAATCTATTGGATATCTAATATTTCTCAAGGACTGCCTTAACATACTAATATTATTTGACAATTCAAAGATTCTTAGCAATTGTTTTAAATGTTTCATATAATATTTGAGTATGTTCAAAATTAATTCCAATTCAAATGAAAACATAATTCCTCTACCAAATGCTTTTTTTGGAAAATATTCTCCTATCATTGTAAGAAAATCTAACTACTAAGATATGTTGCAACCCTGGAGTCACAATCATCTACCAGTTTCCACAGGTTTAAGTGACTTCATGATAAATATTTGATATTCTGACTCTACCAAATTATCTCCTATTGATCTAGTTTACAAGCTATCAAAAAGCATAAAGTAATGGCACAAGGAAAAATTCATAATAGTCTCTCAAACTTATTACTAAAAAAAAAAAAAAGAAAATTTACTTTAAGTCAACTTAATCCTACCGGGGTTGCAACCTGTATCTTTTAGAAATCATATGTATACAACATTCTCTAAAATCCCTTTAAGAAAAGTACTTCAGAAATGTTAAGAGTATCATTAGGTGTCTTGCTTTTTTTATGAACAAACAAACACAGCTCCGCAAATATAGCTGTTAAAATTGTTCTTTTCTAGTGACTTAAGTTTCTTGACAGTCAAAACAATGAAAGAAGCTTGTTAATAAAAAGATTTGTCCTCTTCAATAGAAAATAATCCTATTAATTTAATAGGGATGCAAAATTGTTCCCACTACTTTATACCTGTCTGATATATTTTTTTCATAAATCTTCAAAAATGATACCTAAAGTGTCGTAGTGATTACAGTGTAAACTACCAAGCTATACAGTTGTTGCTCAGATAAAAACCAGTTGAGCTTTAGATTAGATATATTGAAAATGGCAACTTTTTTCAGAGGTACCCTTTAAAAGATGCATATCTCAGACTTACACAATCCTAATTTACTGTCCCCTTGTGTTTCCCTCCAGTGTTTGGAGGGCTGCTCACATCTGCATTGTCTTACCTACCTAGAGCCAATGTATTTCACTTTATTACTCAGAGCATTATTTATGTCACCTGAGAAAGCCTCCAGCTATACCAAGCTGCCCAGCTAGGCTAATGGAGATATATTCTGAGTTACCAATCATTATTTTTGTCAGTGCTCTGTGACAAAGATTCATTGGTTTTTGTGTGGTCTGAATCAACCCTAATTTTCTGTGAACCCTGCTGTTTCTAATATAGGATTTTGAGTAACACAAGATTTATGAGAAAGATATATATATATATATATATATATATATATATAAAATATTACATCAGTGATGTCTGTACACTCTTTTATAAATTTGATCTGCTTAAAATTATGCCTGAGTGTCTACTATTCTAAGATTCTTGAAGGTTCTTCTGTCTTCTCTGATCTTTAACAATACCTCTCTACAACTTTACAAAAATCACATCTATTACCACACTTAAATCTTATGTTGATTGTACAGCACATCTGGAACCAATAAAAAGTATTCTAAGGCTGATATATATATCAGTATATATATACATATATATATTGATATTCAGAGATAAGAACAAAGCCGGTCAGGTTGGGTTTAAAGTAATTCAGAACACAGGGGTAAGGAAGACATTATCTATATTTTAGAACCTCACACACTCTTTGAGATCTAAGGAAGAAATATTTATTTGGTCTGGAAACTAAATTTTCTGTAGCACATAATCGAACTCAACCTGTCTGGATAGCTCATTTGAACAACTGAAACACAGAGAGCCCAGAATAAGAAAGAGGTCCTTTAATCCTGTATAGCTTAATGTAATGCCTGAATACATCCTAGAGTATACTAAGCAGATAATGAAAAAGTATTGGCAAAGTCCTTTGAGGGATGGAAGAAAAAATACAGAACTAAACTTTACCATCAGGAAACCCCCTGATATGATCTCAAACTATAGGGACACCCAAATCAATAGGCCATGCCCTCGATCCTGAGGCTTAGTCACATGAAGCTTATGGAGGTAGCAGAGAAGCTTAGGCTTTGGAGGACCTCTTTTGTTGCTCAGATGTGGCCTCACTGTCTCTAAGTCCAACTCTGCAAGTGAAATCATTGCCTTCCCCCCTACATGAGACATGACATCCAGGGGTCAAAGTCTCCCTGGTGGCATGAGAGATAACTCTCAGGGATGAATCTGGCTCTGGCACCATGGGATCAACAATTCCATCCTGGCCAAAAGGGGGAAAAGAAGGTAACTAATAAAGTTTCAGTGGCAGAGACAGTTCAAGTAGAGTCGAGAGGCTACTCTGGAGGTTGCTTTTATGAAAACTTCAGTTAGACATTGCTACTGTCATAACCTGCCAACCCCCAACTGAGACCATTCTAGTCCATTTTAAAGGACACCTAGGGCAATATATAAGATTCCACAAGGGTTCCATGCACTAGTGCAAATTTCCAGAAACCTACAACCTCCAGAGGAGTCCCTGGACCAGATAAATCCTGAAACCTAGAGGGTCCAGCCTCTCCAAAACATCAGATATTTCCATTTCCCTTAACCATATTATTGACAGACCCTTCCAACATGAAAAAGTTGGAATGGCCATAACCCAAATATTGCTAAAGAAAGGGATAGAAAGACCAAAGGTGATGGTGGAGCCATATAGAGAAGATAGCATTTAACAAATGAATATGATTTCTGAATCATCAAATTGATTTCTCTTTTAATCTCCAGTATCTCAGAGCAGATAGAAGTAAAAACCTAAAATTGTGGAACTGAAACCCATACCAAACTCTGAAATATGCTCTACAACTAATTGTGGTGCTTTGTGCATTAAAATGTATTGCTTTTTTGTATATATGTTATTTTTCATGAAAAAGAAAAAAGTCAATTGTGATGATAAAAAAATTATTGATTCCTTCTAGCCTCCTATATTCTGGAACACCTAGAAGAAAATCTGAGAGGATCATATGGTAGCCCATAACAAATTCTGGAAACTGTCATGTAACTACTTGTTGAAAAGTACTTTGAAAGCTATTGTTTTTATTTCTTTGCTTTGTATATATGTTATATTATACAATAAAAAAGTGAAAAAAGGTATTCTGAAATATTGAAATTAGTGATACAACTGTACCACATAGAGTTTCTGTCATGGCAAAAGACATTGTTAAGCAGATTGTGGCAACACATGCAATAGATAAGATGCTTCCAATAATTCCTAGCTAATATTTTACAGCTGTATTTATGGCCTACAGATGACATTATTTATGACATTATGGAATTTAAATATATAACTGATGCGCTAGTTGGAAGCTGTATGTACCCCAGAAAAACATGTTCTTAAATATAACCAATTCCAATTGGTATGGACCCATTGTAAGGTATAATTAAGGTATAATTCACTTCATTCAGGATGGGCCTTAATCCTATACTAGGGTCCTTTATAAATGAAGTGAATACAGAGTGAAAGAGAGAGAGAGTCACTAAAGCAAGAAGCTGAAATCAATATGACCATGTGCTTTTCCATGGGGCAGAATTGCTAAGGATCTCAAATTGCTGATCTTTTGGAAGAACATATTGCCTTGATTTGGAAATCTCTCAGTCTCAAATGTAAGCTAATAAATTCCCATTGTTTAAGCCAATCCATTTCATGGTATCCACTTTGAGCAACTGGTAAGTTAAAAATGTAGAGAAATTAAAACTTTGGAAAATTTTAATCAAATAATTTGTTCCCATGCTGAGAATGGGACATTTGTATCAATAAGGAATAATAATAATACTCTATCAGTCTGAGTATTGTCATGAAAAAGATCTAATCAACTTTGAAAAGTACAAAAATTCATGGAAACAAATACTATATAAGCTCTTAAGACTATTCTGATTCTACTTTCCTAAAGAAACAAGAAAGTAAAATGTAATGCATTTGCTCCCAAAATAGAAGACATAATGCACTAGCCCAATTACGCTTAAATTTATCCCTAAATATTTCATTTGTTTTGAGGCTATGGTAAATTGAATTGTTTTCTTAATTTCATTTTTCTATTGCTACACTAATTTCAATATTAGAAACACTGATTGTACTTAAGAAATTTCAGTCCTTAGTCTGGCAATAAAAGACATACAATCAAAATAACATGAATTTAAAACTGTCATCAATTCTAAAATAATAAAAATATCTGAATTATATTGAATTTTATTCTACCTCACTCATAGTTCAGAGTTTGCTTACATGTATTCATGATGGAACCAATGAACAGATTATTTTTCTTGAACATATGTATGAGTGTGTGAATGTTGCATGTGTATGTATATAATTACAGAATATTCAATATAAATGGAACTTTGAATAAAAAGTTCAAGGGAAAAGAGATCTTGTGTTATATACCTTTGGCACTTCATTAAAAATTATATTTTCCTTAATAGAAAGTAAGATATTTAATTCTTTAAATGTATTCATGTATGCTGTAGAGAGCCATTAAATTTTCTAGATTGAAAACAATGTCTTCCAGAACACTCTCTATTTTATAAGAGCATAACCTTTGTTTAACACAGGGCTTAAATAATTAGGGTGACATTTTACATGTGCCATTTGAAATATTTCAAATACATTATATGCAACATTTGAAAATATAGTTACCAAATAAGTTATCAAATCTTTAAATAGAGCCATCATGCATCTTATTGTCAGCTTCTTCTACTTTAAAAGAAAAAGACCTTTGCAAACTGAATATATTTTAAGTTTGATAAAACAAACATCCATTTATCACACTTAAACATTAGAGTCATTAGGCTTTTAAAAATTTATTTTACTAAATAATCATTAACTCCACATCACTAAACATACATTAAACATTAACAAGGAAACTACCCTGATAAATAACACTAAGTAGACAGAGAGTTTTGCTCTATTTACTATAATGAACTAAAACCAATGCAAGATCAACACAGAGCTTGCTAAGTAGATGAATGTCTTCAATTTATAGCCTTTCCCAACACTATCAAAATCACAAGTTTGAACATTTAGGCTTAAAGAAGCAAAGCTAATTTTCTACATTCTACAGTGTATTTGATGCTATTAAATTGGCAAAGCACACATTTTACATAGATATGTGGAAGAAGTAAAAGGGCATAGCTGGGAAACTGGAAAAAAAAAGCAAATATTTTTGAAAGCTTGATTCATGCATCATGGCTTACTTAAGGTACCTTTTTTCTTTAGTGAAACACCAACATACTTCAAAATGACATACAAAATACCCAAGCAGAAAAGAAAATTTACTTAGCTCTGCACTGTCATAACATGAAGATGTTCCTGGAGGTAAAACCCTTAAATGTGTGGGGTGCCATTAGCTCTTTCTGAACATTTCACTGATCATTTAAAAATCTTATAAATTAAAAAAAAATGTAAATTCTTCCCTTTTTACTAGCAATGATTAGAATGTATCCATTCATTGAGTCATAGCAGGACAAACTTTCTTTTAACTTACATATGTTTCTAGAATCCTATCTGCTACCAAATTGCGATTTGAGTTTCAAGGATTCCCTTTTCTAGGGCAGAAAGGGCTTTAATATATGCTTAAATATCAACTTATTATTATGCATCATGACAAGCACTTAGCTTATAAATGAATGATTGATGAATTAGGTTTGTGATCTATGAACTGATCAGTAGAGCAGGTTCAAGTACACAACCCCACAAATCAACCATCAAGACAAAAAGTCTTATTTTAAATTGATGACCATAAACTTCATGAAAACCCCCAGTTACACCGTGTGATTTTATTACATTTGCCAATGTTCATTTATTCTTCTGTACTGCTGAACAATATTTTACACCTTTTCCCTGAGCAAAATTTCAAGACCTTGTTACCAAAATTTTCCATATTTACTCGAAGCTAATTGTGTTGCTTCCTACTTACTTGAGAAAATTCAAGTAGGATATGGAACTTCTGTGAGCTCCCACATCTCATTTACTCATTACCAGCACATGTATCTACAGTCTCTGCTTCATTAACTCTTGCCATACATCAACTTTCCGTGTTCCCACAATAAACAACTTCTTCCACTTGTGCACTAAATCCTACTCCTTCCCTTTTAATTAAGGTTATTGCATTACAAATCCCACACCCACTGCTTTCTGGTAATTTTTTATTGGAAGCTTGCTAATAGGAATTGAGATCAATATGCCAGTAGCATGAGATTTTATATTAAAGTTAATAAATTAGACTTGGGCTTAAAGTTTGCTGCAGCTGTAGGTACCAGAAGCTCCAGTTTCTTGTAGTGCCCTTGTTTTTATCTTCCCTGTTGTCTTTGGGTTTCTCCAAGGATTTATCCTTAAATACCCTCTGTGTCTTGTAGTCTTTTCACCTGTAATGCACTATTATTTTATTGTAGCAATGTTGATGTTGCGGTACGTTATGAGGGAGAGAAAGCATTATTTAATCCCATAATTAAATTTCAATTTTTAGTGGGTTTATGTCCCTGGGCTGAGATCTTCACAAATGTTTCTGAACTTTCTGCTTTTCCCCTTTGGTAAGACAGTAAGGCTAAAGGGATCTGGACTCCAGGAAATGCTTGGGATGAAACTTTAATAGTCTTTTCTCTGGGAGAGTGGGCTATTCTTATGAAGAAAATTCCAAATGTATTTCAGAATGATTACTTTCCCCTTCCCTTGTCAGGGATATGAGATGAACATTCTTGGCTCTTCACTGTGATAACATGAAGATGTTCTTGGAGGTAAAACCCATAAAAATGTGGGGTGTAATAAATGTGTTCTACCAGAATTTCTGACTCGCATGCTAGTCCACACTTGGCCATCAGTATTCATCAAAATCACCTTTTACTGTTCTTGGGTGTGCAAAGCTCCAGCGGCTTCTGCTCCAAATAAGCACAGTTCTTCCATGATTGTCTGGACCTACATTTAACTCCATATTTTAGGGAGGCAGTTCATCCTGTGACCTCGGCCAGCACATTTCCAAGAAAGTAATTGATTTTCAGTTTGTTCAGCCTTTTCTTGTTCTCTTTTCACATTGAAACTGAAGCTGGAAGTTGTTGGCTGGAAAACATGCTTGCCTAGATGAGCTTAGCAATCTACTGTTTGTGCTTAATTCCCAGAACCTTAACCAGACCTTCTCAGTTCTGCTTATAGAATAAGATAACAGAATGGCATCAAGAATACCCTGTGGCCCCGTGAAGCAGTGACTTTCTCCCTATCACAGAGCACAAGTCTGACATCACTAAGCATCAACTAAGAGAAGAGTCATGAATACTCTGCACAAAAGGGCTTGCACATCAATACCTAAACCTAATAAATGACACTGGCACAGCATGATTTGCTTAAGACAATGCAGGATAAGAAATTGCTCATGCACTCCTCACAAAGATCCAGTGTCATCGCTGACCTGACAAGAATGAGTTATATGGACGTTACTTAGTTTTTTACTCTACGCACTTTGTTCCACCCATAAAAACTAACTCATATCCCACTTCAGACTGGTTTGGGGAAGATCCCTTCAGTTCCTTGCAAAGTGCACTTGCAACAAATCATCTCCTCACAAAGAGTTGTGTTTCTCTTTCTTGGGTCCAGATTGGGCAAGTTTTGCCATCAGCAAACAGCTGTGATTATGGTAATAAAGACTCCTAACTGTTTTTTACTTCACCAATTATCTCTTCCCCTGGGGTCAATTTCCTTTGCATGCAAACATGCTGTCAATGTTATCATTCAACACAAAGTTTTACGTACCCATTTTGCTCTCCCTTTTGAATCAAAATGTCTTCAGAGCATAACACATTCTGTAATGGATCCCTCCAACTCTTCTTCATCCATTATTTATTAACCCATTCTACCCTGACATCTACTACTATGACTTCATCAAAACTTTTTTGTTAAATTTACCAATGCCCAGCATTTTTGACCTATCCATCTCATATGACAAATCTGAGCACTCACTTCTACTTAAATGCATTCCATTCACTTCATTTCTAGGTAACCACACTGAATTTTCTTCTATCTCCATTTTATTTCCTTTTGTTTTCCATTAATTCCTAAAGTTGGAATACATCATGATACAGTATGTAAACTTTCTTTCTTCTTTACCTTTATTCAATCCTACAATGATTGTATTCTGTCTCATAGATTTAAATATTATTTATGTGTTGATGACTCTCAAACATATCATTAAGCTAAGACTTATGTCCTCAATTCTAATATGTTATATCCTAATATATACTCCATGTAGTAGTTTGTTTGTCTAATAAATAGCTCAAATTAAACATGGCAAAAATAATATTTTCATTCAGTACTTCTCTGCCCTCAAATACATTGCAAGTGCAGCCTTCCCCATCACAATTGTTGAAACTGCACCCTCCTTCCAGTTCCACAGGTCAAATGTCTGGATTTATCCTAGATTCATCTTTTGTTCACATAACACATAGCTAATCTACTAGTCAATTCTGTAGGCTTTTAAAAATATATATTCACAATTAAATCATCTCACCTTTGTTCCACTTCTTATGTCCTTTTCCAAGCCATAGTCACTTCTTACCTGGATTATTGCAATAAGCACCTAACTAATCTCCTGATCTCTTTCTTCTTTATGTACAATTCATTCTTCAGAAAAGGAGCAGAGTTGTTATTTTAAAATATCAGCCAGATCAGTTTCCTCTGTTCAAATTCCTTCAATGACTTTACATTCTATTCAAAATCAAGTCCAAAATCATCTGAATGGCCTGACCACCCCCATATGTTCTGCTCATGTTACCTCCCTGAATTCATCTTCTCCTCCTAGTCCATGCTGACCCTTCTCCAAGCCCACTGCACTCCTTACTGTTTCTCAAATATAATGGCCATGACTGAGGCTTTTAGTTGCTGTTGTTGCAACTATTGTTATCTCTGCCTGGAATGTTCTCTCCGCAGATTTTTCCTTTTCTCACCTCTGAAATTTTTGCTCAAAGAGCATCTCCTCAACAACATCTACCCTGACTATCTTATCCAACACTTAAATATGAGCAATGAAAGAAATAAAAAGTTAATTGAACTTCATAATAAATAAATATATTTGAACTTCAAAAGACACTATTTGCAAATCTTATATTAGATGAAAGGTTTTATATGCAGAATAATTAAAGAACACTTACAACTCAACAATAGGAAGATAATTCAATGAAAATGTACGAAATACTCATATAAGTGTTTCACCAAAAATATGTACAAATATCCAATGAACATGAAAAGATGCACTCTATCACTAGTCATTAGGGAAATGCAAATCACAACCACAGTGAAGTACTATTTCACACACACAGAAATGGTTATAATAAAAAAGACAGATAATAACAAATCTTGGCTATGCTGGGAAACCCCAAACTTTGCTGGTTGGCATAGAAAATGGTACATATCCTTTATAAGTTCCTTTAAAATTAAAACATAATTCACCACATAGCTAAGCAATTTCACTGCTAGGTATCTACTCAAGAGAAATGAACATATAAGTACACAAAGTTTCATTCATAATAATCAAAAATCAGGAAATAAATACAAATGTATGTAAAATGGTCAAAGGGTAAACAAAATGTGGTATTTCCCTACAATGGTATACTATTTGACATTTAAAAAGAATGAAGTACTTAACACATGTTATAACATTGTTGAATCTCCAAAACATAATCTTAAGTGAAAGAAGACAAATAAAAAAGACTATATTTTGTTTGATCCCATTTACTTAAGATGCCTAGGAAAAAAAAAAGCTATAGAGACAGAAAGTCAATGTGTTTTCTTTGGGGCGGGACACAAGAACAGGGAGTGACTACATAACAGTCCAAGGTTTCATTTTTGGTCGACAGAAACATTCTAAAATTGAATTGTGCTAATGTTTCTACTAATCTGTAAATTTACTAAAGTCATTGACTTGCATGCTTAACATACTGAAATTTATGGTAAGTACATTCTATCTCAATAAAGCTGTTATAAAATCTGCATGAACTCCATTCTCCAAACCCAGTGTATCTCCTGATGAACTACAATCTTGATTCTAACTCTATGAATTTGCTTACTATAATAAGCTCATAACAGTGAGATCATAAAATATTTATGCTTTTGTGTCTGGCTTATTTCATTCAACATAGTGTCCTCAAGGTTCATCAATATTATGACATGCATCATGACTTCATCTTTGTGACTGAATAGTATTCCATTATATGTATACACCACACATGTTTTTCCCGTTATTGGCTGATGGACACTTGTGTTGCTTCCATACTTTGGCAATTGTGAAAAATGCCACTATTAATATCAATGTGAAAATATTGGTTTAAATGCCTACTTTAAGTTATTATGGGTATACACTTAGCAGTGCGACTGATGGATCATATAGTAATTGTATACCGGTTTTCTGAAGAACTGCCAAATTGTCTTCTACAGCTACTGCAACATTTTACATTCCCATCAGCAATGAATGAGAGCTCCTATTTCTCCCACATGTGCTCTGTCACTTGTAGTCTTCTGTTTTATAGTAGTATCAATTCTAGTAGGTGTAAAATATCTCACTGTGGTTTTGGTAGGCATTCCCCTAATAGCCAGCCATGTTGAATATCTTTTTAGTCCTTTGTATACCTTTTTAGGAGAAATATCTATTCTATCAATTTGTCCATGTTTTAATTTTTCTTTTCTTTTTTATGGTCAAATTGTAGGATTTCTTTATATATTTCTGCATATAAAACCTTAATGGATTACCAGATATGTGGCGTACAAATATTATCCCCCATGTGTAGATTGTTGTCTCACTTTTATGACTAAATCCTTTGAAGCACAAAAGTTTTTAATTTTGAGGAGGTCCCATTTATCCTTTTTCTTTTTTTTCATTGGTTGTGCTTTGGGTGTAAAGACTAATAAATCATTGCCTAACACAAGATCCTTCTTTATATTTTCTTCTAGGAGTTCTATAGCTCTGGCTTTTATATTAGGTATTTGAACCTTTTGAGATACTTTTTGTATATGGTGTTAGATAGAGGTCCTTTTTCATTCTTTTGCATACGGATATGCACTCTTCCCAGCATCATTTGCTGAAAAGACTATTCTTTCCAACTGAGTGGACATGACAGCCCTGTCAAAAATCAATAGGGCAAAGATGTATCTATTTCTGAACTCTGAATTCAGTTCCATTGATTAATATCTCTATCCTTGTACCAGTACCATGCTGTTTTGACCACTGTAGCTTTTAATATGCCTTAAACTCTGGAGGTGTGTCTCCTTTGAATTTGCTCTTCTTCTTTGTTTTTGGTTATTTAGGGTATTTACCCTTCCAAATAAATTTGATAATTTGCTTTTCCAAATCTGCATTGTAGGTTGTTGGAATTCTGATTTGTATTGATTTGAATCTGTAAATCATTTCGAATAGAATTAACATCTTGATGATATTTAGTCTTCCAATTCATGGAAATGGAAGGTTGTTCTAGTTTGCTAGCTGCCATAATGCAATATACCAGGAATGGAATGACTTTTAAAAAGGGGAATTTAGTAAGTTGTAAGTTAACAGTTTTTAGGCTGTGGAGATGTCCCAATTAAAGCATGTCTATAGAAATGTCCAATCTAAGGCATTCAGGGAAAGATACCTTTATTCAAGAAGGCTGATGAAGTTCAGGGTTTCTCTTTCAAGTGAGAGGGCACATGGCAAACATGGTCAGGGTTTCTCTCTCAGCTGGAAGGGCACATAGTGAAAATGGTCAAGGGTCCTTCCCACTTATTTAGGTCCTTTTTAATTTCTTTTAGCAATGTTTTACAGTTTTCTATGTACAAGCTCTTTACTTCCTTGGTTAAATTTATACCTAGTTGTTTGATTCTTTTAGTTGTCAGTGCAAATGCATTTCTTTTTCCTTGATTTCTTCCTCAGATTGCTCTTTACTAGTGTATAGAAACACTACTGATTTTGCCATGTTGCTCCTGAACCCCACTGCTTCGTTGAATTCATTTACTAGCTCTAGTAATTTCATTGTAGACTTTTTTTGAACTTTCTATATATGGAATCATGCCATCAGCAAATATTGAAAGTTTTACTTCTTTTCCAATTTGGACGCCTTTTGTTTCTTTTTCTTTCCTAATTGTTCTGGCTAGAACTTCCAGTACAATGTTGAAATATAGGATTAGAAAGAAGGTGTTTTCATCAAGAAAGGATACATTTTCTACATCAATGGAGAAGATCATGTAGTTTTCTCCCTTCATTTTGTTAACGTGGGTTATGATGTTAACTGATATTTTTATGCTGAATCACCCTTGCATAACTATGATAAAACCCAATTGCTTATGGTGTTTAATCTTTTAATGTTCTGGTGGATTCAATTTGCAAGCATTCTGTTGAGGATTTTTGCATCTATATCCATAAGAGAAATTGTTCTTTATCTGTTTTTGGTATCAGGGTGATGTTGGCCTCCTACCATGAATTAGTGATTTCTCCTGTTCAATATTTTTGGGAAGAAATTGAGCAGGATTAGTATTGATTCATTTTGGAATGATGGTAGAAGTCACCTATGATGCCTTCTGGTCCTGAGTTTTTCTTTGTTGAGAAGTTTTTGATGTCTTTACTTTTAATTCAATGAGTATTTAAAGTAAAGTAAATTACTTTACTTTTAATTCAATGTCTTTACTTTTAATTGCTGTACTTAGGTCTTCTAGAGCCAGGATAGATTGTTTGTGTGTTTCTAGGAATTTGTCCATTTCATCTAGGTTGTCTAATCTGTTGGCATACAGTTGTTCATGCTGTCCCAAAATGCTCCTTTTTAGTTCTGTGTGTTCAGTAGTAATGTCCCCTCTCTCATCTTTCATTTTATTTGTTTTCATTTTTTCTCTTCTTGTCTTAATCTGTTAAGAAGGATTTATCAGTTTTATTGAACTTTTCAATGAATCAACTTTTGGATATTAATGTTCCATATTTTATTCCATATTCTCTTTTTCATGGATTCTTCCTCTAATCTTTGTGTTTTTCTCCTTCTGCATGCTTTGGGTTTTGTTTGTTGTACTTTTTCTAGTTTTCCCACATATGAAGTTAGGTCTTTACTTTTAGTTGTTTTTCCTTTATTTAGTTTCAGAATTTAGTGCTATAAACAAGTGCTCCTTTTTCCTTTTCCTTTTCTATTCTGGGATCCATCTTGTCTTACAGAAGCTTTTTAACCACCCACCCCCACTTTTTTGTGAGGTTCCAATAGCAATTTCTTCTCTGTTAATATATCTATCCTGTTCTAGACATACTAGATATATCTAGTTTGCAAGCTGTTGGAATGCAATGTACCAGAAACAGAATGGCTTTTTAAAGGGGGGATTTATTAAGTTGCAAATTTACAGTTCTAAGGCAATGAAAATGTCCCAATTAAAGCAAATCTATAGAAATGTCCAATCTAAGGCACCAAGAAGAGCTTACCTTTATTCAAGAAAGGCTGATGAAGTTCAGGGTTTCTCTTTCAACTGGAAAGGCACATAGAGAACATGGCAACATCTGCTAGCTTTCTCTCCAGGCTCTTAGTTTCATGAAGCACCCTCTGGGGCATTTTTCTTCTTCATCTACGAAGGTCTCTGGCTGTGTGGGCTCTCATAGTTCTCATGGCTCTCTCATCATCCTGAAGTTTTCTTGAAAATGCATCCTCTTCTAAAGGATTCCAGTAAACTAATCAAGACTCACTTGGAATGGATGGCATCACATTCTCATCTAATCAAAGGTAAATACCCACAATTGGGTGAGTCAAATCTCTGTGAAGACAATCTAATCAACTTTCCAATCTACAATACTGAATAAAGATTGAAAGAAACAGCTGCCTCCATGAGATGGATCTGGATTAAAACATGGCTTTTATAGGGTACATTGCCTAGAACGTTCAAACTGGCACAGTGTCCCAGGAACCTAGAAGGGGTTAATCCAGAAAGGCAGTCAATCCACAAAGGTCTGTTTTGCATTTAGATAATCCAGTGAACATAAACTGGACTTGGTGTTGTGCCAGTTTGAAACTGTCATGTATCCCAGAAAAGCCATGTCGTTTAATACTCATTCAATGTTGCTGCATGGGATCTTTTCCTTTTTTTTTTTCTGTTGCATGGGCAGGCACCTGGAATTGAAGCCAGGTCTCTGGCATGGCAGGTGAGAATTCTGCCACTGAGCCACTGTTGCACCCCCTGCATGGGATCTTTTTTATTGTTTCAATGGAGTTGTGATCCACCCAATGGTGAGTGGTAACTTTTGATTAGACGGTTTCCATGGAGATATGTCTCCACCCTTTTAAGGTGTGTTTCTTACTGGAACCCTTTAAGAGGGAATTATTTTGGAAAGAATCAGAGAAGCAACAGAGACCACACAGCCAGAGACATTTGGAGATGCCTAAAGAAAACACCTCTGGGGAAGCTGTTGAAAAAGCCTAGAGAGAAAGCTCACAGATATCACCCTGTGTCTTCCCAGCTGAGAAAGAAGTGACAAATGTCATTGGCCTTCTTGTCCCAAGGTATCCTTCCCTGGATGTCATAGTTTGGATATTTTTATCGCCTTGTCTTAATTTGAACAATTTCACAGCCTTAGAACGGTAAACTTGCAACTTAATAAATTCCTCTTTTTAAAAACCATCCTTTTTCTGGTGTATTGTAGGTTTTACAAGCTAACACAGGTTTGCACACTTCTTAACAACAGTTCTCTTGTGGTCTCGCTCTCTTTTTTCTCCCTTGGAGGCCCTTTTGTACGTGGCACTCCTCAGTGGCTTAGGTTCTGCTCCGAGTCTCTTCAGACTTGGGTACCTATGTTTTTATATGCACGGGGTTGAAACTTTCAGCTTGGCATAGCTCTATAGTTTTCATCTGTAGCATGAGTGACCTGAAACATGCAGCTTCTGCACAACTTCCAGGCTGCATGAGACCAAGTGAGGGGAAGGTTCCAGAATGGCATTCTGGGAGCAAAATCTCCCACCTAATCATTGAGATTTTTTTTTCATTTTCTTTGATCAAGTATTTGTAGAGTCCTTTTCCAATCTTTATCATCCTCAAGAGCTGTAATCTCTTGTGAGATATTCCCTTTTATTTGTTGATTCTGATGGGAAGATTTTTCTAGGTGATATTTTACATTACCATGTTGATGAAATACCCAATCTCTCTCATTTTTGAAAGAATATCTCACTGGCTGTAAACTTCTTGGCAATTATTTTCTCTCTGCTCTTGAAGTATGTTAACCCACTGCCTCCTTCTCATCATGGTTTATAATTATAAACTGGCACTTAGCCTAGTAGGGCCTCCTTTGCCCATAACTCTCTATTGCAGTTTCAGGACATGTCTTTGACTTTTGCAATTGACAGTTTGACTACTATGGGTCTGTGCATATTTCTCTCCATATTTGTTCTATTTTGTGTTTGTTGAGCCTCTTGGATGTGTGCATTCACATCTTTTGCCAAGTTTGGAGGTGTTCAGTCATTATGTCTTTGAACGTTCCTCTGTTTCCTTCTCTCTACTTCTCCCTCTGAGACTCCCATAATTCATATATTGGTAAGCCTGATGGTTTCCCACAAGTCTATTAGAATATATCTACTCCTCTAATTCTTTTTAATTCTTCTTCCTCAGTCTTATTTCAGATGTCTACTCTTTGGGTTCTCTGATTCTTTCCTCTGCCAGCTCCAACCTGCTGTTAAAACCCAAGCAGGATTTTTTCATTCCAGTTATTATGGTGTTCAACTCCAGCAACTCTGTATGATTCCTTTTATACTTTCTTTTTATTGAGATCCCCATATTGTTCATTCTTTGTTTTCCTGATATCCTTTAGTTCTTTCTCTGTATTTTCCTTCCTCTCCTTGAGTATATTGAAGATTGTTTTTAAAAATTCATTGTCCAGTGTGTCCATAATCTTTTCTTCCTTTATGTTTTCTGGACTTTCATCCTCTTGCTTTAGATGAGTAATCATTTTCCATTCATTTGTTTATCTTATGATCTTTTTTTCTGCATGCTATATATTTTAATATTTGAAAGTGTTAACTCGGAGTTTTATTTCCTGATTTGTCTGTTTCTAATATTTTATCTCTCTCATGATGTTACAGAGATTTTATGATGAACAGGTCTTACATCCTACCCAGAAAAAACAAGCTACACCAGGGGTCGGGGTTGAGTACCTCATTGATGCCTGCTCCAACACTGGGGGTGTTGGCCAACACTAGCCACTGCAGAGAGTAAAACACACCTGCATTTACTGGGATTCTTAAGCTTCTTCCTCCTGCTGTCCCTTGATACTGCATTGTGTTCTACTGGACAACAGAATTTCAAAATAGTTGACTCTGACATTTCCATCTTATTTAATAGTTGTTATAGTAGAGGGACTGTCTCCTGGAGACTCATTTTCCATCTCCCTGTTGTATCTTGACTTTTGTGCCTCTTGAAGCACCAGTAGAGTTAAATGTTTCTTCCACATTATTTATGAGAATTAATAAAATAGGAAATATTTTCTCAGAATTATGTAAAACATTGTTTTTAGTGATCAGTTTTAGAATTACTTTGCAGTATTCATAGAAGACAATAAAATAAGTTCTCTCTTTGAATGCATTACACCTCAATCTGTATGAGAGGTATTTGGAAAATGATCTGAAATGATGCTACATCTTTCACAGAAAGTACCACCCAATTGAATTCTGACATGTTAAATAAATGATTTCAATCACCAAATTTAATTACTTCATGATTATAGGATCTATTTGGTTGTACAAAAGAAAAAGAAAATATTTTATGTCTCACAATATCAGTCTGAGGACTTACCATAAAACAGCATAGAAACAGTAATATTTTTTTCTCCTAATTCCTTTTGGAGGTAATTTTTAAAATCAATAAATGCATTCATGTTTCTTATCACATATAGAAAACAAGCTTTCCAATTTCGCCATAGCAAACGAAGTTTACATTTGTAAGATTATGCTTTGATTCAACATCCCATAAAAATAATTATAAAAACAGCACAAAAGATAATAGCAGCCAACTGAGCTGTGAATTAAAAGAGCACTAGCCATATCTTAGGAAAGTATTAACTAACTGTAACAATAATGGACTTGGATTTATAAGATAATCCTGAATAAAAATACTCACGTTATCATTGAAGAGTGTGTCATAAAAAAGTAGCAGAAATTTTGTCTCAATGCATTCCTGTTATAAACATTAAATTGACTCTGAAATGGTAAAAATGTCAGCTATTCCTCACTAACTTTATCCTCATTTCTTGCACAAGTTTTATTCTTAGAGTCAGCAAAATTTATTCTGCCTTTGTCTTCAAAAGCACCTCTATTTTTATCTCTGTTCATAGACCAAAACCCTAATGACCAACCTAAAATTGATTAGAATTTAGAACAAATATGACATGTGGATATCTATTTCATTGAGAAAAATTATTTTCTTGACAGAAAATGCATGAAGTGTGTATTGCAATCAGCACTAATAGGAGGCTGAGATTTTAACTTCTACCACTATATGAAAGAAAAAGCCTAATGTTTTCCTTTTTTATTAGAAGTCAAGAACCTTAGGGTCTATCCCATGTAAATCTATCAAAACTTTTCCTGGTGAATGACTGATAGAAGATTGAACAAAGATTAAAGATCACTAACCTTTACCTCATGCATAGTCTGAGACAGATAATCTGGCAGTTACAAATAGATTATGCTGAAGTAATGCACTCCTTTTGAAATGGTTCAACACTGTATCTGAGCATGATAGACTAGAGGAATCAGATTTACAATCACACCATAAATAAGAGGAAAACTGAACAAAAATATTTAAATTACTCTTTTCAGACACTGGAAATCAAGCCATGGATTATTGACGCAAACCACCTGAACACTTTGATTTTCCAGGATTTGTGGCTGAGGTGGCAGTCGGAGAACAGAGCAGAGTTAAGGAGAGATAATTAAGTGAAAAATGTACAACGCAATTTCAAAAAGGAGATAAATTCAGATTAAATTCAAAGTTCCATTAATTGTCGGAGGTCCTGTTGAATCTTTCATGAACATAAGACAGAGCCAATGGGGTAAAATGCCATGAGATTGGATAAATAGTGACCCAGGGCCGTGTAACTGTGGATCAGTGGCAGAATTCTTGTCTGCATGCTAAAAATAGAGTGAAAAGGGAAGGTCAAGTGGAAGAGCTGAAACTGGAGAGAGTGTACAGAAATGCATGAAAGAGACATAAGTCTCAGTAACAGTTCAATTATTTGTTTTCAACAACTCTATTCAGATCACATATTTAGAGTTGCCAAATTTCCCTGTTCTTATTGCTCACCAAGTATGGTCCAAATCAATTTAAGATATTGTGACAGATTCCTGTATTTCAACTTGAGGTTTCTCTGGAAGCCTATTACCCTGCTCTCTGGTTGGTGGTCATCAACTACTAGTGCATCTACCTCTTCTATTCATTACAGTAGAATTAATTAGTGCAAAGCAATCTTGTTCTGACTTAACAAAATGGCAACCAAAATCCTCAAAACTAATGATTAAACATAAAATTCAAGATAAGACTATTTCATGCTATGCTTTCCATTTTTGTAGCCACTGAAATCCACATGTTCTTAGCATCTAGAAGTTCTAGATTTTTAAAAAATCAAACCCTAAAAGTTGGAAATTAATATCAATATTCACAAATAAAATAATTGAAAAATACACCTTCAATACTATTGCAGAATTTAGAGAATATAATTAACACATTGTTTTAAATAGATATTTATCAGAAGAAAAATAAGACAAAAATCATACTTTCCCACAGAAAGTAAAATTATGCCTCAATATTTTTTCACGTGTCTAAATAGAAAACACCAAATGAACTTTTTCTTTCACCTTTTAAGTGCTACAGTTTTAAAATTAATGCTCTGATATTATTAATAAATAAAAGACAAAGCTGAAAAAATCTCAGTTATATTGTAGAATCACTAATGCTGCTATCTAAAATTATTGCATGGATTAATTACAGTAAGGTTTTACTTTCATTTTACTGTTTTAATTCTCTTTTATATTTCAATTACATGGATGTGGGTGTTTTCCAAAGTCACATAATTTTCAATGTTGAATTCATGCTTTTTAAATATGAATTTATTATAATTACAGTAGGAGCACAGTAAATACGTGGAGTCTTAAACATGTCTATGTCCTAGTAAAATATGCAAAACAAACATAAATAATGAAGGTACCAATTGTTATCTATCTTAAAATTTTTAATCCTTTTTTAAGTTTTTTAAGTTAGCCTTTGGCACAGTCTGAGTGTTATTCCATTTCACCAAAATAAAAACACTAGGGTTAGTGGTTCAGTGGCAGAATTCCCACCTGCTATGCCAGAGACACGGGTTCAATTCCTGGTGCCTGCCCATGCAAAATAAAAAGGAAAAATTAGTGACCCAAAAATATGAACTGAATGATTTCCGAAGTGTCCTCACAGCTGAGATATAATTGAGTTTTCACAAGCCAGCATATTATTTAATAATGCTCCATGACGATCATGCCTTAGTAGCAGGGCTAAATGCTTAGAATGTAAAGGAGATTCTACAATATCGCTAACAAGGTTGAAAACAAGAATTGAAAGATTTAAACTGACACTTAAATAAATGAACTGCCTCTTAGCACAAAACTCAACATTCGTTAGATGAAAAGACAGTCACTCAACGATATGGTATCTTAAGCAACCAACAAATTACTAAATGTAATAAATAGGAGTATGTCAATTAATAGAAACACTTGATTGGACATTATTAATTAAGTAGATGAATGTGCTAAAATAGTTAATTGAATGACAAGAAAAAATGAAAGCTATAGAAAACTGAAACTTTGGGAGATGGAATCTTTTATATATCTGAACTTTTATATATTCACTGCAATGAATGAATATATAAACTTTTATATATTCACTGCAAAGGGATTAGTAGCAAGTTAAAATTACAGAAGAAAATATTAATATTAATGAAGTGAAGTTGTAACATTGCAATTAAATAACTAGGCAAAATAATATATGTAGAGAGGAAAATAAAATGTGAAAAAAATGAACAAAACTTCAGTAACCCTTTGGGGATACCAAAAGAGAGGAGTGGAAGAAAATCAGTATTTGAATGATATCACGAACAATATTTTTTTAAATTTGATGAAACTGTGAATCCAAAGATCTAGGGAATATAACAAAACCTAAGAAAAACCATAGAAAGCAAAAGTAAGTCTTTTCATAATCATATTTCCAAAACTCAAGGTAAAAAGAAAATATTGAAGTACAAAGGTAAAAGCTGCTTTATATACAAATAAATATATGAATTATAACTGAGTATGATGGAGCTATAGAGATCAAAAAATAAGATAATTATATCTTTAAAGTTCTGAAAACAAAAACATTCTCAGGCAATACTTCTATTTCCAAGAAAATATCTTTAAAACTTAAGATCAAATGAAAATTTTATAGACCAACTAAAGCAGAGATAAGTTGAAGCCTGCAAAATTACACCACAAGTAATATTGAGTAAAGTTCATTAAGCAGAATTAAAATAAACTAGTAGAAAGTTGGATATACATAAAGAAATGAAGCAAGTAAGAAATGATAAATGTGGGGATACATATATCAAAGCTTATTTCTCACTTTCTGTTAAATGTAAATTGACCATTTTAAGTAATATGATAAAATAGATTGTGGGCTTATGATCCATATAAAAATAAAAACTGAAACTAACATAAATGGAGGGAAATAAAAAGCAGTATATATTTTAAAACCATAAATTATACGTGAAGTGGTAACATTAAAAATAGCCTATGGGGCAGGCCACAGTGGCTCAGCAGGCAGAGTTCTCGCCTGCCACGCCAGAGACCCAGGTTAGATTCCCAGTCCCTGCCCATGCAATAAAAACAAAAAAGAGCCTATAATAACTTAAAGATACACTTCAAAGGCATTAGAGAAACCACTTGGAATCATCTAAGGCACAGTGGAGTTTTTAATAAGCATCCAAAATTATATGATTGGAAAAATGGGGAAAAATAACAAAGTATGAGCAAAAAATGACAGTATGGGAGGTTAATTTCAAACATCTTTATAATTGCATTGCATATATATAACCTAAAGACTCCAATTAAATGGTAGAGGCTGATAGTACTAAAACTAAAGCGCAAGATCTAACCCTTTGTTGCAACAAAAAATGCAATATAATATAAACACAGATAGTTAAAATGAGTGATGCAATATATACTATGCACACTCTAAACAGAAAAAAAAATAATTTGGATAGGTAACATTTCCTAACTGCATTTATTTTACAGAAAGTAATATTTCCAGAAATAAAGAAAAAGATGTCATAATGATGAAGAGACCAATTCATTTAAAATGCATAATGACCATCAGAATGTTTGCATTCAAAACCAGAGCTTCAAAATACATGGAGAAAAACTGACAGAACTAAAAAGAGAATATTTTAAAAATGTGCCATTATCCTGAGAGATCTCAACACTTTCTCTTTGTAATTAAAGGAACTATATAGAAAATTATTAATATAGAAGAACTCAGCAACACTATCAATTGAATTTATTTAATTGACATTTAATGACCACTGTACACAAATACAGCAGAACATGGTCTGCTAGAATATGTGATATTCAGGGTCTGATAGAATATGTGATACACCACATACTGGGGTTTCTCTATATTTCTCTCTATATTTCAAATCAATATTGGAAAGGTAAGCATTGTTGAAATAACTCTCAAGAAGTTTTTCAAATAAATAAAACACCTTGTCAATAGTTCTAACGCTTTAAATTAGTGTATTAAATAAATATTACTTTTACTAATTTTTACTGCAATATATATTTGTGACCCACAATATATATGTTCTTGTAAAAATCTTTAAAGTATACAGAATAATTTTAATTTTTTCCATTGCTTTGCATTGTTTCAGTTCGCATTTTTACAGTTTTGCATTACCTTTCTGTCTTCACCATTTAAAATTGGATAAAGAGGGTGCACTGGTAGTTCAGTGGTAGAATGCTCGCCTTCCATGAGGAAAATCTGGATTCAGTTTTTGGACCATGAACCCCCCTCAAAAAAAAAAATATATATATGATCACATAAAGAAACATGAAATATTTTGGAAAACTTTCAGAAAATCCGTGTGATTTTTCAATATTGAAAGAAATTAAATTAGTCCAAAAATAAATGGGATAAATAGAATGTTCTTGGACTGGAAGGCAATATTGTTAAAATGTAGGCTTTTCCCAAATTGACATATAGATCCAATGCAATCCCTATCAAAACCTCAATTCATATTTTGAGGTGGATTTGAAAATTATCACAGAGATGAAAATGCCATAAAACAGCCAAAGCCATTTTGAAAAGAGTAAAAGAGTTGGATGACATATACTACTTGAATTCTGAACATAATACAGTAATCACGTGGATTATATATTGGTGTTAGCATAGACAGGTAGATCAACAGGATAGAGCCCATAAATAGGACTAAAGGTATTGCCGATTGCATTTAAATAAATTACCCAAAATAATTACATGGGTAATGACATTTTTTTCAACAAATGTCATAAAGTCAACTTGGCATCCATTTGGTAAAAAAAAGAAACTACTTCTTTTCATCAAAGAATATATCAAAATCAATGCAAAAAGACAGATAAATCATATCCATAGTGATTGAAATCATGTCAGCTGTAGCTCAGGATTGAGGGTATCAGATAGGGACTGACTAAGAAAGATCATAAAACCACTGTTTTGGACAATGAAATATTCTATCCTTTATTCAGATTGTGTTTACATATGTGTATTGCTTAGTAAATTTCATCAAGCTATTAAATTAAGGGATGCATTTTATTTTATGTATATCAGGTCTTAAATTATTTGATTAAAATTGAATAAGGAATGAGCTTCTTGCTCATCTTGGAATGAGCTGAGACTCAGCATCAAGGGACTGAGAAAAACCCTAGAATGAGCTGAGACTTAGCATCAAGGAATTGAGAAAGCCTTCTGGACCAAAAGGGGGAAGAGGGAAATGAGACAAAGTGTCAATGGCTGAGAGATTCCAAACAGAGTCGAGAGGTTATCCTGGAGGTTATTCTTATGCATCAAGTAGATATCATCTTGTTATTCAAGATGTAATGGAGAGGCTGGAGGGAGCTGCAAAAAAAAAAAAAATTGAATAAGGATACAAAAAGACTCTAAAAAATAAAAACATTCTATGAACAATATTTTAAAATATTAAGAATGTTTAGTAAGATACACATAACATAATCTTTTGTAAATAAAATGCCTATCCTTCTGCATTAATCTACTCAACCCCCATATATACTACTCTTATCATTCCCAGGACTCTTGCACTAAAAACCCATGCCACCATCATCAATGATATGTAATTTAATAAAGTCAGCACACAGTTCCTCATCCTGCTTAATCTCTCATTGTTACTAAAACACAGAGCAGCTATGTGTCTTACACCACTTTTTCTCTTTGGATTTTCACGACCCCTCCACTGGTGTTAAGACATGATTCTCTTTCAAAATATTAAAACGTTCTCCAGAAAATATGAAAATACTCAAGAAACCTCAAAGGATTTCAAAACACTTTTAAACACTTTAGACAACTGATCAAGTTACTAACAGGCAATTCACATTAAAAAACATGGATATTTTAGCTTTGCTGACAGTTTTTGAAATAAAGCTCTCAAATCAAATATGGTTAAAATAGATTGAGGCAGAGTGAGAAAATCTTGTATTATCATTACAGAACTTAATTCACGGCTTACGACTTCTGTGGATAGCTGTTGAAATGAAATGCATATATGTCCATTTTGCACATATTTTCTATAAATTAAGAGAATCTCTCAAAAATACCTTGTTCTTAATCTTGATATGTCTTCACACAAAGTCTATTAGAATAAAAGTGGTTTTGCAATACATAGATTACTTCTAGAATAAATAAATAGATAGATTTTGTATATTCCTAAAAGGAATTCTCAATTTCTGGATATGGACAGCATCTTTGAATTATGCCAGCAAACCAACTTGTAAAAGAGTTGAGAAAATAATGCTCCAGGCTTTATTTTTTTTTCCCCCCTTTTTGGCGGGTGCCCAGGCTGAGTGCATCTCTCCTTTTTCTTTTTTTTTTTT
>PVIY010029841.1:0-23134 GCA_004026745.1 Myrmecophaga tridactyla | reverse complement strand
TTATCTGTTATCACTTTGTAGGCAAAATAATTTTTCTTCCTTCTTGCTGTTAAAATCTTCTTTTTAAAATATTGTTAATTTAGAAATGAAAATTTCATTTCTTTTCATTTCTGTCTAAGATGTTATTTCTTATATTTTAGTGTCACCTGGTTGATTGCACTAAATAAATCACATCACCTTATTATATCTTCTACTCATTTCAATTTGTATGATTTTTCAATATTATAATTCTACCATGATTGTGTGATTGATTAATGACTATATCATCTTCCAGAATTTCTCCTTCATGAGGTTAATGTCCATGTCTATTTTTGATCATCATTTTAAAACTAACAATTATTTCAAAACTTGGAATATAGATGATTTCTAATAAATATTTTTGAGTTAATTATTATCATTATACACTTTGAATTCTCTATCAATTTCCAATAGTATCTTCCTAAACCCACACCCTAATACTTGATTGTGAGACTTAAAATATGCATGTCTCATCCCCTCCCATATGAGGCAGCAATTCATTGAGGACACAAACCGCCTTTTGGCTTACTCTTATGCTACTGATAGTGACAGTACAGTGAAATAAGGCAGGTTTTCCTCGAACATTTTTTTTAATATACAAATGAAGGAGTGAATGGATGAATGGATGGATGGATGGATGGATGGGTGGATGGGTGGATGGATGGATGGATGGTTGGATGGTTGGATGGATGGATGGATGAATGCCTCTATACTCAGAGAATATACTTAGTGTGAATCTCTCACATTTCTTTGATGAACTATCAATAGCTTGATATTAAGGATTATCCTATAGCCTTATTGAATCCAAGCCTCACATCTTATTAGTTGTGTATACCGAGGCAAGTTATATAAATTTTCCTTAATTAAGTTTCTTCTTTGGAAAATGGAGTCAATAATAATGACCCTATTATATGGTTGTATAAAGAATAAGTGAGCTGATGCTTGTAAAGTATTAAACCCACAGTCTGGTGCATATTAATATTGAATACCTATTACCTATATTTAATCACCAAAATTCTATTTTTATTCCTGTTGTGTCTCATAATATTCATGTCCTTACAGAATTTCATTTTTGAGGTTAAAGAACACTGGTTGCTAAAGTATAGAGACACCTGAGACAGAAAAACCAAAGTTTGTTCTATATTTCCTGCTTTAAGTGAACATGACATACTCTTTAATTTATTTGCAAATGCTTCTCTTTTTCTAATTTGCATATGGGCAGGAGGCCCCAGGGATCGAACTCCAGACCTCCAGCACAGCAGGTCGGAGCTCTGCCTGCTGAGCCATGGCAGCCGCCCTGCAAATGCTTCTTGATCAACAATTATCTAATAGGATGTGTGTTAGATGCAGAAAATACAATCTAGTTGTAGAAATAGACACAAGCATTTATAATTAAAACTGAGTGTGCAACTTCGACAGGGGTAAGGCAGAGTGCTTAGGTAGGGTGAGAGTGGAGGTGGACCTCAAGCTCAGTTCTGGGGAGCTGAAGAAGTCTCCTTTCTATAAGATTTCAATCTTAATCTTTCTTATCAGACAGAACAACTTGGATCTTGTGAGAAGAAGAAACAGAGAAGCTGATGAAGGAAACACTTTATAAATGTTGAGGGAAGGAAGGATGAACTAGGATTATAAGACAGGAGGAGGAAAGGTATACAAATGATGAAGCATTTAAGTTGGTATGTGGAAGCAGGGATTCAAATACGACTCTGCCATGTACTAGGTATGTAGCTTTGGGTGATTCAGACAGTCACGTTCTTTCAGCTGAGCATTGTTTCTTTAGTGGAAAGGTGAGGATGGAGTACCTACTTCACAGGACTATTTTGAAGAACAAAGTAAACCACCTATGTAAAAGTGCCTGCCACATAGGAAGTATTCACTAAAGTTTTTGCAGAAATACACTGTTTCACAATTTGCTTATGGTTTACCTTCAAAAGCATCTTCTAGACCAGAAAGGATATTGCTAAGAGTTCTCAGTTTTAGGAGAGGAGATAGTTTTAATATAGAAGAGAAAAGAAAACAAAAAGCAGACTGTCCAAGTTTCAAGATGAAACTTCTTTCTGTGCCATCCATAGAACTTTAGAATACACACCACTAAGTTTGAAATTAGAGTAATACACTGAGGCGTACTATGAAAATCTTGATCCTAGAGTGTTCTAGTTGAATCCATGAGGACGGATTCATGATGTTACTTTCATCTCTTCTACTCTTCAGCCCTTTTGAGGTTTGTGTTATAGAGTGAGTCTCTGTGGAGTTTGGGCACTATACATGATGCCTGATGATTGCTAGTGGCTGAGAAGTAGATTGGCGAATGATGGTGTATACTTATGAATGAATGTTGGGCTGCTACAAAAGCAATGAAGGTGAATGAACATGCAACGATGTGAATGAACATATGGGACATTTGATGAGACAAAATTAGCCAGAAACAAAAGAACAACAATGGTATGGTCTCCTTTAGAAAATGCTGATAAGGAAGAAGGGGCCTAGTTAAATTGTAAGCTTATAGCAAATACATTAAGTTCATGGTGGTAATTATTATTTCTGGATTTTGAGAGGCTGGTTATATATATTCTATGATATTTAGAGATAAGAATGCAGCTAATTAGGTTAGGGTTAAAGTAATTCAGAACACAGGGTAAAGAAGACATTGTCTATATTTTAGAACCACACATGCCCTTTGAGACCAAAGGAAGAAAGGTTTATTTGGTCTGGAACTGAAATTTTCTGAGGCATATAATCTAATTCAACCTATCTGTATAACTCATTTGAACAATTGAAAGTCATGGAGCCCAGAATAAGAAAGAGGTTCTTTAATCCTGTATAGCTTAGTGTAATGTCTGGATATCCTGGAGTATATTAAACAGATAATCAAAAAGTATTGGCAAAGTTCCTTGAGGGATGGTAAACTGTACTATCAGGGAATCCCCTGATATGTGTCAAACTTTAGGGACACCCAAATCAATAGGCCATGCCCTTGGCCCTGAGGTTTGCTCTTGTGATGTTTATGTAGATAGTGGAGAAGCTTAGACTACCTGTAGGTATGCCTAAGAGTTACTTCGGGAGGACCTCTTTTGTTGCTCAGATGTAGCCTCACTCTCTCTAAGCCCAACTCTACAAGTGAAATCATTGCCCTCCCTCCTACATGGAACATGACATTCAGGGGTGAAAATCTCCCCTGCACCAGCACCATGGGATCGACAATTCCATCCTGACCAAAAGTGAAAAGAAGTATAACTAAGAAAGTTTCAATGACAAAGAGAGTTCAAATAGATTTGAAAGGCTACTCTGGAGGTTGCTCTTACACAAGCTTCAGTTAGACATTGCTACCTATCATAACCTGCCAACCCCCAACCAGTACCATTCCAGCCAATCCTAAAGAACACCTAGGGCAATCTATAAGATGCCACAAGGTTTGCATGCACTGCAGTAACTTTCCAGAAACCTACATTCACCAGATGGGTCCCTGTTACAGATAAGTCCTGAAACCTACTCCAACCTCTCCAGACTATAAGATAGTTCCATCTCCTTAACCCATATTAATGACAGACCCTTCCAACGTGAAAAAGTTAGAATGGCCATAGCCCAAATACCCCTAAACAGAGGGATAGAAAGATCAAAGGTGATGGTGGAGTATACAGAGAAGATAGTATTTAACAAATTAATATGATTGCTGAATCACTAAATTGTTATCTCTTTTTAGTCTCCAGTGTCTCAGAACACCTAGAAATAAAAACCTAAAATTGTTTGAAATTGTAACCCATGTCAAATTCTGAAATTATGTTCTACAGCTAATTGTTGTGTTGTGCTTTGAAATTTATTATTTTTTTGTATATATTTTGTTTTTCACAAGAAAGAAAAAAATCATTCATGGTGATTTCTTGCCTCCTATTTTCTGGAGCAGCTAGAAGGAAAAATCTTAGAAGATCAAATGTTAGCCCATGACAAACTCTGGTATCTGTCCAGTAGCTTCTTGTTGAGGGGTCCTTTGGAAACTATTGCATTTTTTTTGCTTTGCATATATGATATATTATGCAATGAAAAAGTCATTAAAAAAAGAGTGAGTCTCCACCTCCCTTTTCCTGGTTATAAATTCAATTCCTTTTACACCTTGCAGAGGCATCAGGAAAATTACCTCATTAGAGGTTCAGAAATTAGGAATAAATGAAATTCTGAAGTAAGCCTTTGTGCCATTTACCATTTTAATTTTTAATCATGAGGAAATTGTACTGAAGTCCAATGCTGAGGTTAACTGACCATACTGACCATAAAACAGGACCTGCCCTTTTCTTTGTGGCTGGGGGTGCAAGGAAGAAAAGAGAGAGGCGATCACCCATGAAAATTGTTAACAAATTCTAAAAATGTACTTACTTTATTCCAAGCATTTTTCTAAGCACTTTAAATGAATTAACTATTTTTCCCCAACCCAACCATATTTCCTATTCTATAACTTGGAAAACAAAAAGCAAACAGGTTACATACCTTGCACATCAGCTGTTCGTTACTCATGGAGCCAGAATCAGTATCATCATTTGGCTTTTTTTGTTAATTCAGCACACAAACGTTCCGTGATTTCATAGTATAATAGTGAACTAGACTTTGCACTGCCTTCAAGTAATTGTTATATATGGAGGAGGAAGCAAGTATATGCTGATATATATATATATATATATATATATATATATATAGAGAGAGAGAGAGAGAGAGAGGAGAGACACACAGAAAGAATGGACTAGAAACAGTGATAGAGCAAAAATAATTCATTCAGACACATGTGAAAGGGAAGAAATGAGAACTACTTCAAAAAGGAGCAGCTTGTGAACTAAGCCTTCTCCAATATGTAGTGTTTCTGACACAGGACAATTCCAAGGAGATGTGGACATGTAGGTCTTGGGAGGATGGGTTCTGTTGGTGCAGATATGGTATAGGCATAGGTAGTGTGGATTTTCTGTATATTAGATTTCGGCACTTCCTTATTTCTAATGCATTGGAGTTTACTTCTTTGGGGGGGGGTGCATGGTCGGGGAATCAAACCCAGGTCTCCCATATGGTAGGAGAGCACTCTACCACTGAGCCACCCATGCACCCAGCATTGGGGTGTACTTGTTTTTTTTTTTTTTTTTGCATGGGCAGACATCAAACCTGGGTCTCCGTCATGGCAGCCTAGAACTTGACCACTGAGCTACCGTTACCCACCCTGGAGTTTCCTTTTATCTTCTATTTTTGTGTTTCAAAGTGGAAGTTTGGATAATTGATGAGACTTTTTTTCTCATCTAATCATTTAAAGGTTTAGATTTTTTCTCATGGATTTAATTGCCAGTTACTAATTTTACTCATTTCTTTTTTATCAGTCCATTTGCATTATTTTATTTCTCTAGTGACTTCTCTTACCCTTTGAATTATTTAGAAGAGTAGGTTTAATTAACATACATGTGTGAATTTTGAAAATTTATTATTATTGATTTCCAGTTATTTCCATTGTTGACAGAGAAGATGCTCCTTGTGATGTTAATCTTTAAAAATTTATTGAGACTAGTTTTATGGGTCAGCACATGGTCTGTATTGGTGAATATTCCATGTACACTTGAAAGGAATGTGTATTCTTCAGTTGTTGGATGTCATATTCAGTAAATGTCAATTAAGTAAAGTTAATTAATAACACTGTTCAGATATTCTATGTACTCATTGATTTTTAATGCACTTGTCCTAAGAGAAACCAAGTGTTAAATATCCCTCTTTATTTCTGGTAATGCTTCTTATCATTTGGTTAAATTTTTATTGAAAATGCATTTATAGGGCAGGCCACAGTGACTCAGCAGGGAAGAATGCTTGCCTGCCATGCCAGAGGACCTGGGTTCAATTCCCGGTACCTGCCCATGTTAAAAAAATGCATTTATATCTATCTACCTAGAAATCTATGTCTGATATATCTCTCCATTTGTCTGGAAACCATTAACTTTAGACTAATAGATTATTTACATTTAACTAATTATTAATGTATTTGGTGTATTTGTACTGTTATATTCATCCCCAATCTATCAACTTTCTATTTTTTCTTTCTCTCTCTCAATTTTGTTCTGTTCTTTTGTTCCTCTTTTCCTTGGTTCCACTTTTTCTGACATCTTCTAAATTAATTTAATACTGTGTTAACATACCATTTATTTCCTTAATGCTTTTTAATTATGCAACTTTTCATCATTTTTATGGTTTCTCTATGAATTAAAATGTAAATTGTTACCTTATGACTGTGTTTAATACTTCATAATCTGTCACTTCATATTTCATGTGATATGCTTCACATATCATAGGATAAGTATATATCATCTCCTTCCCTTTGTGTTATTTTTGTCATTTATTTTACTTTTATATACTCTATAACCCCACATTATATTGAGGTTTTTATTTTTACTTGAAATAAAATAAAAGTAAAAATTGATTTCTGTCTGCTAAAGAAATTAAAAAGAAAAATAATTGTTTTAAATTTACACAAACATTTACCTTATCCAATATTCTCAATTCCTTTCTGTAGCTGCAATTTTCTACCTGTTATCATTCTGCTATAACATTAAAAAAAACTTCTTTTATTATTTCTGACAGTGCAAGTCTGCTGGCAACAAATTAACTCAACTTACTTATAGGATGATATCTTAATTTTATCTTCTTTCTTGAGTAAATTTATAGGTTACAAAATTCTTTTTTATTTTTAAAACATTTAAAAAATATTATTCCATTGTCTTCTATCTACATTTGTTTCTGGTATGAAGAAACCATCTTTAGCATTGTTGTTCTATTCTGTGTAAGTGACATTTCCCCAGGGTATTCTCTATCATTTTCCAGTGTGTTGAATAATATGCATGTACCTAGGCCTCCTTTGTGTTGAACTTGCTTGAGATTTGTTGACCATCTTGGAATTTAAGTGGAAGTTTTCATCACACACAGAAGAGTGTCCCATAAAATTGGGTAAAACCCATCCTGTGAGAACCACATGGGGAAAATGCCTAATGTTTACCTTCAGCTGATTTAATCCTGAGTATAGCAGCATAATAAAGGCATAGGACACTAGGATGATGGTGAGGGAACTGGTTGAAGCCAGTTGATATGAGCATGGCATGTCCCTTGACATAAGTATCAGAGCAAGAAAGACTAATGATGGGTGGGTCAGCACAGTTGAAGTGGTTCATGATGTTGGATCTACAGAAGCTCAAGCAGAAGGTCAAGATGGTCTAGAACAGACCATATGAGAAGTTGTAGATACAAGGAAATGTGACCAGGCAGGTGCAGACTCTCCTGGACATTTTCACACTGTAGAACAATTGGTTGCATATGGCCATGTAGTGGTCATAAGCCATGCTGCCAGTATGTAGATCTTGATAAAGTAGTGTGATGAAAACATAACACTGGGTGTGCCAGTTTGAAAGGATTATGTACCCTAGAAAAGCCATGTTTTAATCCTGAATCAATCTTGTGAGAGCCATCATTTCACCTAATCCTGATTCAACACTGCTAATACCCCAGTTATGACTATTAGCCTTTGATAAGATGGAGACGTGACTCCAACTATTCCAGATGGGTCTTAATTGCACCACCAGAATCCTTTAAGAAAGGAAGCATTTGGAGAGAGTAAGAAATGAGAGAAATGACAGAAGCAACAGAGCTGAAAAAACATTCACAGCAGAGCTGACACAGATGGGGACATATGGAGAATAGAGACACAGATGTTTGGAGATGCTTGGAGCCCAGCAGATGTTGCCATAAAATATTAAGCAAACCATAACCTAGAGAGAGCCAAAGGAAGCCAGGAGCTGAAAGCCAGCACCAGAGAAGCAAGGTGAGGAACCCTCAGAGGAACAGAAATCGAAAGCAACAGAGACCAGGAGCAATGGGCCAGTGAACTTTCCCAGCTGACAGAGTTGATGTGGATGCATCCGTCTTCTTTGAATTAAAGTATCTTTACCTGGATGCCTTAGTTGGGACACTTTCACATTTTTAGAACTGTAAGGGTGTAACTTATTAAATTCCCTTTTATAAAAGTTGTTCCAGCTCTAATATATCATATTCCAGCAACTAGCAAACTAACATGCTGGATAAATTAGCCATCATAGGAAATCATCTTCTTCTTTTATAAGAGCTGTCAACATCCATTGAGTTGCATCAACAAGTCCACAAAGTCCAATTTCTTTAGACTTAGGGTGTGTGAAGGAAAGAATAACTCCATTCCAAATTATTCTAGATTTATGACCCGTGTTCTATTTTTCCTCCTATCACTTTCTACAATTATATCCATTTATATGTTTGGTGTCTGTACTCTTCCATTAAAATGTTTGTGGTATGAGGGCAGGAGATTTATTTGCTTTACCACCAGAACTCAGATGTGTGCCTGAGTCTTATTAGGTATTATGTAAATTATCAGTTGAATGATTGCATGAATCTGAGGTAATTTGTCAACTCGGAACCATTCTTTTTCACAATATGTAGATTTTGTAGCTTCTTGATGTAACCAGTGTCTTTGTGGACACTGAGTTTCTACAAAGAGAACTCATAGCTACCTTGTAGAAAATGTACAGGTGAGACACCTAGAAATAGGAAGATCATTGAGCAACTACAATGTAACACTTTGTCCTACACTGGGGACAGGGCATGAAACAAAGTGCCACTCCTGTATTTTGTTTTGTTTTGTTTTTTAATGATTGAATGAAAAGACAGAGAATAAAGCTAAGTTAAATCAACCAAAGAAGTTGAAGCACCTTGAGGTTGATTGCAGAGTGCAATTCCCACCCCTTGGCCTAAATGGGCAAATGGAGTATATATTTATGATATATAGATCCCCATGCGTTGGAATGAGGGAGAAGTTCCATTACCACCTTCATCCCTAATATACATTGTGGCCTGAATTCTTTGTAAATGGATGCAGTCACTCTAGCAACTTTTTAATAAAGCCAGAAGAGAATAGGCTTCTCATCTTTCCTTCCCATTTCTGAAATTCTGTTGATTGGTGCCTCCCTTTGACAAATTCAATTGGAAACTAGTTACCAAAGAGCACTATTGTTGTGTTTCATAGGGGTTGCACTCTTGGTGCACAAGCAAGGCATTGTTCATTCAAAGAATGAACATTAAGTCTGGGCTGGAATTAGGAGATGCAATCACCAAACACCTGTATTGGTTATAAACACATCTATGGATAATTATTTCTATAAAAAATATTGTACAAGCTCACTACAATATCGATTTTTGGTGGTGCTAAGTGTATTGTTTGTTTTCTTAAATTAAAAAAAAAGTCACAAGGCTCAGAATCAGAAAATATCTTGTCCACATTCACCAAAAATGTATTGATTTTCCAATGGAATTTCAGAATCCAAAATTTGCTCTTTATACCATACACTATTCTTTCTTACATGTTATTTATCGAAATATTTAATATGTCCATGTCAAATAATATTTAGATATTTAAATGTAAATGGAAATAATTAATGAATCCTATTGCCTCACCATTCCTAGGAGATTTATTCCCTGGTGATTTGGGGAGTGGGTAAAAATCATGTCCTCAATGAGTTTGGGATTCTCAGAAGAATAAAAGGCACTGGGTGTTCACAGTGAGCATGACTTTCTGTTCAAATAATTAAACCATCGGGATTTGATTCCTATATGATAATTTGGTTATAAACATTTCAGTTTTCTCTTGTCCTTGACTTCTGTGGGAAATTATACTCCTTTTCAGGTATGAGTACGTGTATTTTGATTTTAGAATCTAGAAATAAATATTTAACAAGTAAACGTGAAATAAAAGTCTGAAATTTGTATTCTGATTAATTACAAAATGTCTCTATTAAAACAAGAAGGTAATTATGTTCTATTCTCAGAGTAGAGTTATTTACTAATGTACAATGGAGTGATATTTACATAATGGAAAGTGAACTAGACCTAAGAGATCATTCATTCCACCCACAATTATTTATAGCTTAAAACTGACAAAGCACTGCTCCAGGTGCTGCTAAGGGTATAGTTGTAGATCAGACAAAATACTTAACCCTAAGGAGCTCACACTTTGATGTTGAATTTTGTTCTGTGCTAGATCTGAATCTATCACCAAATAATGATTTTGTCTGCAACTTATTGGGTGCTTACCACATGGCATGCCTCTTTACAAAGCTTTATCTGAATTAACTCAACTTGCATGGAAGGACTTCCTATTATTAATTACATTTTATGGATGAGGAAAAGAGGCAAAAAGAATAATAATGTATCCAAAGCACACAGAGGAGCTTGGATTTCCACCCAAGAATTCTGTGTCCAGAATATTTCTCCCTAACTGTTACACTCTTTTAATTCTCAATAATTGAACATTCTTATTCTCCATTTATTTATGAGCTAAAATAAGGGCATGATATTCAATAATCTTTCTGATTTCTTCTGCGTTAATGTGGTTACTCTTTTAAAGTATAAGAATAATATTGTGGAATGTGCAGTAACCACTTCATTATGATTTGGCCACTTTGGGGTTAGTAATCTATCATATATCAATCTATCTATTTATTTATCTGTCTATTTACCTATCCAATCTAAGTCTAATTAAAATTTATTTTGTAAGATGCCTTTTCTAAATTTCTTTTTGCCCTTCAACTTGAAATATAACTCCATGTAGTGGAGACACCACTCTTGCTAAAGCTGAAGAATACTCTTCTAGACTCTGTGGGACACCGAGCATTGGCAATAAGCACTTACATGAGAGAGCCCCAAGGTGAAGGTGAAAGGACAAAATCTGGGACATGACAGAGCCATTTATCTACCTACAAATGCTTCTCTCTCAAGTGTCCTTTAACAAACAATACAGGATGCTGTATTCTGCCACTCTCAATAAAGTTTATTACCATAAAGTGCTCAGTGAAATTATCTGGGAAGTTCATTTGCTTATCTTACCTCTGTTTCTCACAATCAAAGATGAATGAATGGTGATAGTAATTATTTTAATTATTGATTTATGTTTCATAAATAAAGACATTAAAAATACCAAGGGAATCTAGCTGTCTTTTTATCACTTCAAACTAAGGAACGTGAACAAGTTGGCACCTTATACAAAGCATGAGGAATCATGAATTGAAGTCCAGTAAATTTTGCTGTGACTGCATTCTGGCACCAAATGAATATTTATCCTTCTGATAATTACTAGGACAAAATTCATTTGAACTTTCTTTATGAGCTTAAATAAATAAAACAAAAATAATTATGATTTTTTAAAAATGTATTTGATCTGTCTTAGTCAATAGGTTCAAATTCCTCATGTCCGGAGTAAGGTAATACAATGGAGAAGAAATTTTGGGTGATACATTTCCGGAGTACGTTGCAAAGAGACCTGTATACAAATGTGCCACTATATTTTAAGAAGGGACCATAATATTACCATACCTGGTTACCTGTGCCTGAAGGAGGAGGTAGACCTTTCAAAGATGATTTTTCTGCTTACATTCATCATAGCTAAATGTTGGGCGATGCACTTCATGTTAACTTAAGGACCACCTCTATTGTTTGGTTAATATAATTGCTATTTGACTGTGACTAGGTATATTTAAGTAAATTAATTTGGTGTCCTTTTACAGTGTTTTAATTAATTTGCAAGTAGCTAGACTGAGATTGAGTAACAAGTTCATTATGATGAGGGAATGTTTCCACATCTTCTTTGACATTGCTGTTGTTGCTCATTTTAGCCAGAATAGAAAACTTTTTATATCTTATTTTCCCCTAATCACTCCTGCATGTCCTATGATAATATTATAGTATAAATAGTATAAATTTAATACTATAAATAGTATAAATTTAATACTATAAATTTAGTGATGAGAGGGACAACTGAGGCAGACTAGATTTGGGAACATGACCATACATTGCAAGGTGAGGGAACACTTGAAGATGCTCAGAGAGGCAGGGAAGAGGTCCAATTCTATAAGGATACACACTGATATCAGATCCATGTATTCCCAATCCATCCAGGTATGCACTCAAACCACTCATCAGTTCCATTTTACCCAAGTCCATTCAGCTGGGCATGGTATAGGTAAGTTTCAAGATTAATGCCTTAGATGCCCCATCAAAAGCTATACTATAAAACAAAGATAACAATAGCAAGAAAAGCAAAATTTTAATCCACATGTAAAAGGACAAATATCACAATGAGTTCCAGAAATTGTGTGACTGAAATGAAAAGGAAGACTGCCTTTATACATAAAGAACTCTATATCAATTTAGACATTTAACATATAAATCACATACTTAAGAGGTTCTTTCTCTCTGTCACATATAATTACATGTTTGACTGAAGAGGAAGGAGTATCAGATGACCTGAGGGGGTAATGGATAAATGACAACAGATGGATGAATTTTATTTCCTTTCTGCAGACCTCATTAGAAGCCAAGAAAATACAACGTTAATGAAAAACTACACACCAGTGACTGAGTTTATTCTCCTGGGACTGACAGATCAAGCTGATTTGCAACCTCTCATTTTTGTGATATTCCTATTGATCTATCTTATCACAGTAATTGGCAACATGACCATGATTTTGTTTATCAGAAGTGACTCAAAACTTGACACCCCAATGTATTTCTTCCTCAGTCACCTGTCATTTGTAGATGTCTGTTATTCCACCACTGTCACTTCTCAGATGCTAGTTAATTTTTTATCCAAGAGAAAAAACATTTCCTTCATTGGTTGTTTTATACAATTCCACTTTTTCATCACCCTGGTGATCACAGATTATTAATTATATGCTGACGGTCATGGCTTATGACTGCTACATGGCCATCTGTAAGCCTTTGTTATCTGGGAGTAAGATGTCCAAACGCACCTGCCTCTCTCTGGTCACTGCGCCCTATATTTATGGCTTTGCAAATGGTCTTGTCCAGACCTTCCTTATGCTACGTCTGTCCTTCTGTGGACCCAATGAGATCAATCACTTTTACTGTGCAGACCCACCTCTATTAGTTCTCGCCTGCTCAGACACCTATGTTAATGAAACTACCATGTTTATTGGTGCTGGATTCAACCTCACCTGTTCTCTCACCATCATCCTCATCTCTGATATTTTCATCTTCACAGCCATACTGGGCATCCACTCAGCTGAGGGGAGGTGCAAAGCCTGCTCCACCTGTGGGTCCCATTTGATGTCTGTGACCATCTTTTATGGAACTCTTCTGTGCATGTATTTGAGACCCCCTTCTGAGACATCTGTACAACAGGGGAAAATTGTAGCTGTCTTTTATATCTTTGTGAGCCCTATGTTAGATCCTTTCATCTATAGCCAGAGGAACAAAGATGTAAAAAGATCACTAAGGAAAGTTTTTCAAAAGAAATTGTTTGCTAAATAAGCATTTTTTTAATGAAGGTACACAATACATCTTCATTAACTGTCCTGTTAGTGAGTACCTTAAATTATGAATCACTCTCTGTCTTTGAGTAATTTTTGTTTTTCTTATTTCACTTGTGGGAGTTGGAACAATGTATCAAGTTATTTGGTAGAGTATACAGTGTCCTCTCAATGAATTAAAACACACACACACACAGAAATTCAAAGACAAACCCAAAGTACTGATATTGCTCTATAAAACCAGGAAACAGATGGTTCCATCTTTAGTGGTCATACTTGTGCAAAGATACATAAGACAGAATTATGTCATGCTAAGGCAAAGTCAACTTATTGCATTTTATAGTGCTTAATAATTTCCAAACTATTTTTCAGATATCTGCCAACCACAGAAAGTGCATCTTTATTCTTTTATAGAGATTATATACCAGAGAAAATCTTTTGGGTATATCTCAGTTTATTTCTCTAAGAACATCTTTGGAATGATCTTTCCAGTAAAATGGACTCCTCATAAACCTTTTGCTAGCCATTTTATTGAAATATATTCTCATATTAAACCTCCATCCAAAGTATATATTCAATGAGTCACAATGTCATGAAATAGCTGTACATTCCTCATTACAACCTATTTTAGAACATTCTCATTACTCAAAAAACAAAATAACCTTGCTCTATATCCTTTCCTATTGACCTTTAGCATTAGTGTGTTGGATATTATTATTGATACTAGATTATTAAAATAGTAATGTTAATTTCAGTCCACAGTTTGCAATAGTTACCTTATTCCCATATACCATTCTATCATTAACTCCTTGTAATAGTGGCATGCATTTGTTCTAGTTCATGAAAGAACATTTATATATTTTCACTATGAATCACAGTCATCATCCATCACAGAGTTCAGTGTGTTACACAGATCCTCCTAGTGACATACATGGCACTAAACTTCCCCTTTCAACCACAATTTCATGCATAATTCAGTGCTGTTAATTACACTGATTGTGCTGTCTTCGGATGGCCTCTATCCATTTCCAAACATTTAAATCCAATGTAGTTAAAAATTCTTCACACGTTAAGCACCTGGTTCCCATTCTCTATCCCGGTTTTTCTCCTGGAAATGTATATTCTAGTTTTAACTCTATGAGTTTACCTATTATAATTGAGTTATCTTGGCGAGATCATAAAATATTTTTCCTTTTGTGTGTCTGACTTATTTCAGTCAACATAATTTCCTATAGGTTTATCCATGTTGTTTCATGCTTCATTCCTTCTTACTGCTAAATAATATTTTACCATATGCATATACAACATTTTGTTTATCCATTTTTCAGTTCATAGGGTTATTTCTATCCTTTGGCAATTATGAATAATGTCACTACAAACACTGTTCTGCCAATGTCTGTTTGCATGCAAGCTCTCAGTTCTTCTGCATCTGTACCTCATAGCAGAATTGATGGATCATGCAGCAGTTCTATTGATAGTTTTCTGAGGAAGCACCAAGCTGTCTTCCATAGCAGCTGCAACATTCTACATTCCTCCCAGCAGTAAATAAGTGTTTCCATTTTCCACATTCTCTCCAACACCTGTAGTTTCCTGTGTGTTTATAGAAGCCATTTTAATAGGTATGAAATAATATTTTGTGGCTTTGATTTTCATATTCCTAATAAGTAGTGAAGTTGAACATCTTCTCATGTGTTTTTTAATTGTTGGTATTTCCTCTTTGGAAAAATGTCTATTCATGGCTTTTGCCCATTTTTAAATTTGGTTGTTTGTCTTTTTATTGTTGAGCTGTAGGATTTCTTTATATATTCTGGTATTAAGCCCCTTACCAGATATGTGGTTTCCAAATATTTTCTACCATTGAGTAGACCCCCTTTTCACCTATGACAGTCCTTTGAAACACAAATATAGTCAATTTTGACGAGGTCTTATTTATTCATTTTTTTTTTCTTTCATTGCCTGAGTTTGGGGATCAAAGTCTAAGAATTTGCTGCATTTCATGAGATGTCCTATATGCTTCCCTACATCTTTTCCTAAAATTTTTACATTAGTGGTTCTTAAATTTATGTTTTTACTCCATTTTAGTTAATTTTTATATAGTTGTAGGATAAGTATCCTCTTTTATTCTTTTGGATATGGGTTTCCAATTCTCCCAACAGCATTTACTGAAGAGACCATTCTGTCTAAATTGAGTGGAGCTGGGACCCTTGCCAAAAATCAAGTGACAGTAGATCTGAGGGTCTATGTTTGAACTTGCAATTCAATTCCATTGATCAATCTCTCTATCTTTATGTTAGTACCATGCTGTTGACCACTGTAGCTTTGTAATATGCATTTAAGTCAGGAAACATAAGTCCTCCATCTTCATTCTGCATTTTCAAGGTTTTTTGGCAATTTGAAGCACCTACCCTGGCAAATAAATTTGATAATTGACTTTTTCCATTTCTTGAAAGTAGACTGTTGGGATTTTGTTTGCTATTGCATTACCTTTGTACATGAATGTGGGTAGTATTGAGACGTGAGCAACATTTAGTCTCCCAACCCATGAATACAATGTCCTTCTATTTATTTAGCTTTCCTTGGATTTCTTTGAGCAATGTTTTGTAGTTTTCTGAATGTAGACCCTTTATATGCTTGGTTAATTTTAGTCTTAGATATTTGATTTTTTTTAATTCCTATCGTAAATGGAATTTTTTTCTTGATTTCCTACTCAGTGCATTACTGGGGTACAGAAACACAACTGATTTTTGTGTGTTGACATCGTGTCCTGTCATATTGCATTCTTGTTTATTGTTCTAGTAGCTCTATTATAAATTTTTCAGCATTTTCTAAATATAAAATCATGTCATCCTCAAAGAGTGAAAGTTTTAGTTCTGTCTTTTCAAATTGGATACTGTTTACTTCTTTTTCATGCATCATTGCTCTAACTAGAACTTTTTACAAAATGTTGACTAACTGGAGACAGAGGATATCTTTTTCTTGTTCCCCATCTTAGAGGGACAGAGCCCAGTTTCATATATTTCCATTATATCATGTTGAGTACATTACCTTTGATTCCTACCTTTCAAAGTGTTTTTATCAAGAAAGGAAACTGGGCTTTTTTCAAATGCCTTTTCTGCATCAATCAAAATATTCATGTGGTTCTTTCCCTTTCAGTTATTAATTGTGGTATATATGTTAATTTATTTTCTTGTCTTGAAGCAATATTGTGTACTTGGAATAAAATCCAATTCATCATGGTGTGTAATTCTTTTAATATACAGTTGGATATGATTTGCAAATATTTTTTGAAGGCTTTCACATTTGTATTTATTGGTGAGATAGGTCTGTAATTTTCTTTTCTTGCAGTATATTTCTCAGACTTTGGTATTATGGTGGTATCAACTTAACATGAATGAGTTTGGTAATGTTCCCACCTCTTCAATTTTTTTGGAAGAGGTTCAACAGGATTGGTATTAATTCTTCTTGTAATGATGAGTAGAATTTACCTGTGAAGTCATCTGGCCTTGGGCTTTAACTTGTTGTAAGGTTTTTGATGACTGATTCAAACTTTAGAGATTGATTTTTTGAGGACTTCTATTTCTTTTAAGTCAGTGTAGACTGTTCTTGGGTTTTTAGGAATATATCCATTTCTTCTGTACTGTATACTTCTAAGGCTTTTGAAGGAGATATCAAAGTCCTCAGACTATTTCTTTTTTAACTTATATGTAACTCCACCAGTATGTGATGTCTCTTCTCTACTGTTTCATTATCACTGCTTATCCATAAAAAGAATCAGGTCCCATTATTTTACTTTTCTATTATTTTTTTATTTTTTGCATGGGAAGGCACCAGGAAATGAACCTGGGTCTCTGGCATGGCAGGAAAGAACTCTGCCTGCTAAGCCACCATGGCCTGCCCAAAAAATCAAAAATTCCATTTTGATCTTTGATCTGTATCTATATATCTATACATATACATGTATGTGAATATATATATTTGATCATATAACATTTTCATACTTGATTGCTAATTTGAATCTATGTTCTTTATTTCCTTTTTAGGTCCTTTTCCTTGCCTATTTTCAAATTGTGTTACTTATCTACATTTTTTTCTTATTCATTTTAAGACCTTTTCTTGGAGGTTTTAAACTTTTCTTTTAATTTCTTCCATTTTACACTTCAGTTTTTCATTGTATGTTTTGAAAAGATAAAACTTTAGTTTTAAATATTATTAAGCTGTATTGTATCATTAAGATACAATTTATTATTTCTTTTTTTGCTCTGAGGAATTTAAGTTCTTTCCCACCTATGATCTATTTGACATTTACCTATATTATTAAGTTATTTTTATGGCTTCATTACATAAATTTTTTTTTTTTTTTTTTTTTTTTTTTTTTTTTTTTTTTAGTTTTCATGGGCAGGCATGGGAATCGAACCTGTGTCTCTGGCTTGGCAGGCAAGAATTCTGCCACTGAGCCACCATCACACCGTCCCTAAATTTTTATTGTGAACTATTTACAACATAAAATCAACAGTAGAAAATAACATAGAGACCACCTGTTTAACCATGACTTATTATCAGTAAATCTTCACACAAGGCCCATTTGTGGCAGATTTTTTTGAAAGTTATAAGATATTACATTTGAGTTCTCCTTGGCTGATAATATTCCTTTGTCCATTTTGTACTATGAGTTTAATGTTCTTAAGCCTATGAAGAGTTATATCATTAGTAAGATTTCTATGTACTCATAGAATTATTCAATATTGTTTTAATGATGTAAATGAAATAACATTATCACTTATAAATTGTTTATCCCCCATTAAACATTGTTTTATATATATATATATATATGCTGATTCACATAGCAGTAATTTTCTCTGCAATTGCCAGTACACAAATATGCTCCAAAGTATTTCATCTATTCTGTTACTGATGAACTATTACATTGCTTCTAGTTACTTGACAGTACAAAAATCCAGCACTAAAAATCTTTGTGTAACGGTGACTCAGTGGCAGAATTCTTGCCTGCTATGCCAGAGACCTTGTTCGATTCCCAGAGCCTGCCCACATCAAAAGAAAAAAGAAAAAAATTTCGTGTAGCTCTGCATTGATACCTCTGAAAGATTTCCTCTCATGTATATACCTTACTGTAATTATTAAGTTGGAATATGTAAGTGTCTTTAAATTTACTATATATTTTCAAATTGCGCTTTTAATTTACATTCCCATGAATAATGTGTAAGGGTTCCATTTATTACTTCTCAATACAATGTATGGTCACATCTTCAAATGTTTGTTGATCTGATGAACATAAAATATGTTCTCATTTTCTGTTTAAGGTTTTGGATCTTTCATCATGAGTGAAGTTAACTACTTTGAAAGGTCTTATTAATTCAAGATTCCTCTTCTCTAAGCTGGATGTCCTTATTCATTGTCCAATTTGGTTGTTTTATATTTTATCCTTTTTCAAGATCCTTAAGTATTCTGTACTAGGTACCAGGTTCTATGCAATACAAATATGTTCAACGTGTTTTTAATTTATTTGTTTTTCTTTATCTTGCATGGGCAGGCACTGGGAATTGAACTTGGGTCTCTGGCATTGTAGGTGAGAACTCTACCTGCTGAGCCACCGCGACACCTCCCAGTTCAACCTGTTCCTGTCTTTATTTCATTTTTGTGTATAATATGCTTGGAGGTGTTCGAGTCTTTCATTTTATTGCAGTTCAAAATTTATCACTTTCTCTTTATGTTTGGTTTTAGTTTATCTTCTCCACAAAATAGTTCCTATTATTAAAATATTTTTCAGATCTTCTTTATCCTTACACGTTTTATTATTTCATATATAAAAATTGAGAGGGATGTGTAAAACTATTCCACGATCGTTGTGAATTTATCTATTTCCCTTGAAACATCCTTTTTCTTTAAATATTAAGATTGCATTTTTAGTTCCTTTGACATAATTAAATATTCTTGTTCATTTTATCATTTTGCAATTCCTATCCAATATTTGATAGTGGTAAAATTTTAAAAGTCTATTTTTCTGACATTGATAAATTAAAGGAGCACAGTTGTTGTTTTGGATAGCTGGTGCTTATTATACGCAGTTCTTTCCCTTTAATTGCATACTCACTGAGTTGGTTTAGTTAGGGAGTTTTGTATTTTACTGTAAACACTGATATTTTGGTATACTACATTTCACCATCATATATATAGTGCTTTTAAAAATATAGTCTATGCTTGCAGATATTAAATTGTGCTTTTGCTAAAATTCATTTTTCTTTTTAGCTCTTGTTGATAGTTACATTTTATATTTTCTATTTTAGCACATTGCTTTAATATTTACTATACCTATATGATTGAACTAAAATGCTAATCAATTTACTTCTTTTATTTGCTTATATGATTACACTGATAATTATGTTAAATTTTAATTAAGATCAATATTCCTTTAAATTTACTTAAGTTTGCCAATAATTCAAAGACGTTTTCACTGTCCTTTTACATCCCACTTTTCCTTCTGGGTTTAGATTTCTTCAGCATGATATACACCATTAATTATTTTTCTCAGTAAGAATCTTTGTGAGAAAAATTTGGTTTGTGCTTTCTGGAAATGACTGTTCTTAAATTTTATTCTTAAAGACAAGTTCATTTGGGTATAGAAATCTACATTGACAGATATTTAAATTCAGTAGGAAGTATTAGCTCATATTCTGGATTCCATTATTTTGCTGCACAGCAGGACCATACTACCAGGCTACTTGTTATCATTTTGTATGCAAAACAATTTTTTTTCCTTTTTTCTTTTAAAAACTTCTATTTTAAATTTTGTTAATCTTCTGTTTCAGTTTCTGTCTAGGTTGGTATATCTCATATGTATCCTTTTCTACTTTCAGTATCCCTTTCTCTAGATAAGTCACATCAGCTTTTTATATGTTCTCCCACTCTCATATACTTCTAATTTGTGTGATTTTTCAGCATTATAATTGTAACATCATTGTGTGATTGATTTATGACTGTATCATTGTCGTGGTCAGGTTCATGTGTCAACTTGGCCTGGTGGTGTTACCTGTTTGTCTGGTTGGGCAAGTGCTGGCTTGTTTGTTGTGATGAGAACATTTCATAGAATTAGATCATGATCACTTCAGTTGCATCTACAGCTGATTCCATTTGTAATCAGCCAAGGGGTGCGTCTTCTGCAATAAGATTAGATGTTCAGTCTAATCACTGGAAACCTTTTAAGGAGGATTCAGAAGAAACAGGCTCTCTTCCTGCTTTGGCCAGAAGCCTAACTGTGGAGTTCATTCAGACTTTCCATCAAAATCATCAGCTTCACAGCCTGCCCTGCAGATTTTGGAATCTGTGTTCCTGTGGTCACATGAGACATTATTATAAATTTTATATTTATGAGTGTTCCCTGTTGATTCTGTTTCTCTAGAGAACCCAAACTAATACAATCATCTTCTAGACTTTCTACTCTGTAAGGGCAAAGTCAATGTCTGTTTGGGGACACTTTGAAAGTCAGCATTTATCAGAAAACTTAGAATATAGACAGTTCTCAATAAATACTTTCTGAGTTAATAAATTAACATTATACCTTTTGCATTCTGCTTGAGTGCATGCTCGATTCTCCATTACTTTTCAGTATGATCTTCCTATACTCACAACATAAAATTTGATTGTGAGACTTAAAATATGCATGTCTCATCCCTCTCCCAATTAAAAGAAAATGTTTTCTTTTAGCATTTTTTATAAAGAAAAATGAATGAATGAATGTTTGGATGAATACCTCTATACTCAGAGAATGTTAAGTACTGTGTGAATTTGTCACATTTATTTGCTGAACCATCAACAACTTGACATAAAGAACTACATCCTCCTGTTTGAATCCCAGACTCACAACTTACTAGTTGTATATACCAGGATAATTTATTTAACTTTTCTTTAATTCAGCTTCTCATGTGTAAAATAGAGTTAATAGTACCAACCCCCTATGTAGCTATGTGATGAGTATGTGAGCTAATGCATTTAAAGTACTAAGCCCGCAGGTCTGCTGTATGTTATGTATTAAATATCTATTAACTATATTTAATTACCAAAATTCTGATTTCCTTCCTGTGATTACTTAAACACACTAGTTGCTCATTCCATATCATTTCCTTACAGATGTTACCAGACACAGGCCGTGGATTCTTTTGCCCAAAGTGCTCAATAACCAATTCCTGAAGCACCAGGGTTTCAAAGAGAGAGTTTATTACTACACACATACTAGGAGAGCAGACAGCCTAATGGCCCCAAAATCTGTCTGCCTGAACTGCTGTGATTTGGATAGTTTTGCTAGAGAAAAGGTGGGCAGGGTTTAGGATAATGAACACTCCAGATGATGTAGTTAGAGGTGTTTTGATTATTGAACATGCACAGATTGATTAAATGCTTAGTCACAGAACGTATGAAAGAAAATGACAGAATGCCATACAGATGACTTGTAGGTTAAAGTCTAAACTACTGCGCATGTTAGGTGGGCCCACTTAGGTTAAACCTAGTTTTAGTCATTAAGATAATTTGGGACTTGGGGTGGGTTCATTCCAGGAAGACCCAAGACCCTTCATTAGCAGCCATTAGGGGTTATTTTTAGTGATTATAAGACTAAATTTGAAAAACTGGATAACTAGGTTAACCACAAGGTTTTTAAAATCTCGGGGGGAGGAGGGGCCAAGATGGCGGCTTAGCAAGGTGCGCATTTTAGTTCGTCCTCCAGAACAACTACTAGATAACCAGAAACAATACAGAATAGCTCCCGGAACCACGATAGTGACCGAACACACAGTGCGCCCAGAACTGGAGCAGCTTAGACCGACGGCAACTCACCAGATCTGTGAGTTCCCCAAAGCCGCGGCGGCCGGCGGCTGGTGCCCGGCGCCCCTCCCCCATAGGCGGCTTTGCAGAGAGAAAGGAAACAGTAGCAGGGACTGAATCCAACCAAGCGCCAATTGCAGCATTAATAAACAAATACTGATTACGAAAAAATAGGCCCCCAGCTCACGCGAAACCAGGCAAGTCAGAAGTCGCTTATTGGGCTAACCGAAAAAGAGGAAAGGGGACAAAACGGGGGTTTTCATGGTGGTTTCTACGGAGACTTGGCAGCCTCCAGATTCAGCGGCGGGACTTCTCGGGCTGCAACTGCCCCACACACAGGCAGAAACAGACTGCTCTCAGGGCTGTCTCCCACATGCGCCTTCCACAGGGGAGGGGTGAAGCCCAACTTAGGTGGAATCCCTCTCTCAAAGAATGCAGACTCCAGGGCTTGGCAAATTGAAGCCATTAAAACCAGCCTACAACCTCTCCTCTGTCTCGACCATGCCCCCAGCAGGGAGAGCCTTCCAAAATTAAAGGAGACATGACATCTTTTGCTGGTGGGACCCGCAGGCAGAAAAGCGCCACCTACTGGGCAGGATAAGAAAAACAGAGCCCAGAGACTTCACAGGAAAGTCTTTCAACCTGCCGGGTCTCACCCTCAGGGAAAACTGACGCAGGTGACTCCTTCCCCTTGGTAGGAGGCCAGCTTAGTCCGGGAAAATCCGGCTGGTGCCAGTAACACCTATGTAGACCCTCCTAAGGGTGGGGAGGGAAAAGGCACCTTACAAACACGACAAGAAACAAGAAAACAAGAACTGAAAAATTACCCTCTGTTAAACAAAACTTAAGCTAGAGGCCCAGAAAAAGCTGAACTGAAGGTCAAAGAACAGATAGACAACAAACTCATCTAGCAACAAAACCCTAGGTAAGAT